>JACATO010000866.1:0-46428 GCA_018389105.1 Nautilus pompilius | reverse complement strand
TTGTCAACAATTTGCAGTGGATTGATGGCCAGGTCTGTTCTTCAGCTGCTTTGCAGATCAGCACTCTTGCATACGCTTGGGTACACTGAACGGGTGGCTGCGTGGAAGTTATCGATGAACCCGTCCGTCATGCGCGTTAGCAATCCGTAATCGCTAAGAGGCGAGTCTAAAGTTAAACAATTTACCTCCTTTTTAAACGCCTGGGTCTGGATAAAACGGTTGACCATCCCTTGTCCAGCTCAGATGACTGTTAAGCAATGGTGTATACATGCATCTGATATGTGGGTAAAGCAGATCTTGCCTTCATTAACAGATATCTAACTTTCGCCCATGTGTATAGCCAACATTCGGAAAACAGCCCTCTCAAGGGATCCTCGATCGAGGTGCGTAATGGCCTGTTGGATTCCCTGGCACTCACAGGGCCCGGTGATAAATCCCTCTACCCACTACCTAGGGGAGAATTTTGATAAGCAACTAAGAGCCGAACGGTTAAGACCAACTTCACAACAGAATCTGGGAGAATACCTGCAAACATACAGAGTGTTACTGCTGATATAACTAACGGCTGCTATGCGCAGACGTCCACGAACTCTTATCAATTGTTGGAGAAGAACAAAGAACACTAAAGTACAGAACAAGTGAATACGTGATGCAGATTATTGCGGCGTAAACGCACCTTTGTCAGGCCCGGTACAGACTACAGATTCAAACGTTAATCCTTTGCAGTGAAGAAAATTTAGAGGTACTTTTTTAAATTCTTAATGTAACTATCTTTTTGTTGTTGTTGTTGTGTTTGCATTCATAGGAAGGTCGTTGCTTTCCTGATAGGATGCAGTTTCAGTCTGCTTCCAGCAGGAATGAGTAATTAGCTGATACGAATTATCTTTATGTGGCCCCGCTTGGTGGGGCACGGCGGGCTATATCTAAGAACACTTTGTATGGTCACGTGGTTGGTTTGCCTTTTGCGCTTTGGCGGCCGCCGTTAAATGTGTTTTTTTATGGAAGACACGCGGAGAATAGGTTAATGGCAGATATTCCCCCACCTCAGGAAAACGACGTTTTAATGGCGTCCCATGCATCTTTGTTTTTAAAAAATTAAATCACTACACCACGGGCGGGAAAGACGACGAATGTCGCAGACCTGGGGCGTCGTGGCCGCGACCAGCGGAAGTCGGAAGTGCCGGCCATCTAGAGGCTGGTGAAATGTCAAGGTCAAGGCGACTGGGAGACTGACTCTGCTGAATTTCCGAGGTGGGTGCACAAACGTTTGGCCGCGGCTGTAAAATTAAAGTAGGGAGAAAAACAGAAAAGAAAGAAATTCGGTTATTAAAGTCCACTATCTTCACTTCCATTTTAATGGTTTCTCCCCTCCCACCTTGATCTTTACATTTTGAAAAAAAAAATTCTTTCTGTCTTTGATATATTAATTATTACAAGGGCCCAGACCCCTGCCTGCACTAGAGCCGGTTCTAGGCGGGGGGGGGGGGGGACTGCGTGTCCGGAATGTCTGAAGTGTTTATGTTTCTTATATTGGTCGCGGTTTTCATTCTTCTTTAGTTGGATTTAAGATATGCTCCACCCCACGGAATCAACCGGGGACCAGAGTTACGTAGTTCAATCTTCCCAATTCTGATAAGTATTCTGCTAAATATTTGTTTTATCGGTATTTATTTCTGTATCGTTCTGGGGTTGTGTTTTTTTTTTTTATTATTATTATATGGCAAGAGTTACCTCCCGTAGACTGAGAATGAGGAATCTCTCAAGAGAAACAACTGCAGCGGAGGTAGCTTACGGGCAACGGTGTGACGTCATTTGTCTTTGCGGTACCTTCTTGGTATTCACGGTGGTTTTGTGATGAGATCGTTATGAGTCAGTGCACGGACCCACAAAATGACTCCCCCCCCCACCAAAGGTAGATAATAAATTGAAACTCTTTTTCTCTTTAATTTAGGCATACACTTTTTGTTGTGATGCCAGGAAAAACATCACTGTGGGTGGGGAGTCGTCCTCTGGGGCTAATATATGATGAGAGAGATAGAGAGAGAGTGAGAGGCAGAGAGAGAGAGAGATGAGAGAGATGAGAGAGATGACGTCATTAGAGGAGAGAGAGGGAGAGAGGTAGAGAGAGATGGTGATGGAGAGAGATGACGTCATTAGAGGAGAGAGAGAGGGAGAGAGATGAGAGAGATGACGTCATTAGAGGAGAGAGAGAGAGATGGAGAGAGATGACGTCATTAGAGGAGAGAGTGAGAGAGAGAGTGAGAGGTAGAGAGAGATGGTGATGGAGAGAGATGACGTCATTAGAGGAGAGAGAGAGTGAGAGAGAGAGAGATGGAGAGAGATGACGTCATTAGAGGAGAGAGAGTGAGAGGTAGAGAGGAGAGAAGGAGAGAGAGTGAGAGGAGAGGAGAGGTAGAGATGAGAGAGAGAGAGATGATGTCATTACAGTAGAGAGAGTGAGAGGTAGAGAGAGATGGTGATGGAGAGAGATGACGTCATTAGAGGAGAGAGAGTGAGAGGTAGAGAGAGAGAGATGGTGATGGAGAAAGATGACGTCATCAGAGGAGAGAGAGTGAGAGGTAGAGAGAGAGAGATGACCTAAACAGAAAATTTGCTTTTACGTCTTCCGAGAGCTGATCAGAGAAAGTTGTCGCGATATTAGCCGCGCATGGGGCAAAACGAAGTCAAGTATTCCCCTTTAAAGGAAACTATGGTCGACAATTCGTTGCTTGCACTACTTGGATTCCTGAGCCGTTTGTATTATAGGCTGACGGCGTCTTATTCGAAACGTACTGGGAATATGCACTAACATTTTTCTGCTTTCTCGTGGCGCTATCTTAATGGGCTCTCGCGGAGTCATAGGGGGTTATATCCTTCTCACGACCTCTCGTCGCTCGTTAGAAGCAAAGATCAGGACGAAAATCCACCTTCCTCTCTCTCACACGATTGACACGGGGCCAGGAGAGCTTATTGTTCACGTGTAATGCCGCTTGATGACGGCTCGTATGTTAGCAGTTGAGGGTGAGCCGAGGATTTACTTGTTGTCCATCCGCCCGCCGCGGCCACACTCAGACAAGACCGGTCCTTGCCGCTTTCTTCCTATCAACTGAAAAGAACCCAAAACCACGCACTAATGTTCAATTCATTCTCGTCTTAATTAATTTATTAATTAATCGATTTTAAATAACGCACTTATTCGCTTCAGATGCACGTGGGCGTTCTCTACTCCGCTCTCCTCCTGTATTCATTTCATTCATGCGCATGTCTGCGTTGCTAGGCAACCGTTAATAAGGTCTGCTGTCACGCTCCGTCGTCAAGCAGTCAGTTTAAGTAAACTCGTCGAGTTTATGCCGACTTATAAACTTTACGGCCCCTGGTGCTACAAAGGTCAAGGTAATGTGAGCACAATGAGTTAATGATACGACCATGAAGAAAATACTGCCTCCGTGTTTCTTCTCGAGGATTTACTGCGGATTTATTCGCATTTCAGCGATTATATTACCCGTAAAATGTGTCAGTCCGCGTCCTTAAATATTCCGCTTTTTAAATCCCCCCCTCCAGTCTAACCTGCGCCGTGACAAGTCTATTGTGGATATGGAATGCAGTTGTCTGGGTGGGTGTTCCGAAAAAACAGTCCGGGCTCAGTTCTTTTCGTTTCTGGCGGCTTTCACTTGAGCTGTTTCTGTAGCTGGTCTTTCTTCTTTTCGTCATATCGGGTATTTTAAAACTACTCTCCTTCCCTCCCCCATTCGCTTTCATCCGGGTAATAAAAACTGTAACATCGTAACTACAAATTCCAGAGTGGCGGCTTCAGGACGACGCCTTAGCTGCGACGGAAGCTGATTCCGAAATATTTTTTTAAAATATTTATTTATTTTTGCAAGATAATCCAGATGTTTATCTTGAACAAGTAGCCGACAAATAACCGGACGCAGCTGTTGTTGTAGACACACAGGGGTGAGATGGGGTGGGGGAAAATAAGCATCGTCTCTACTTATTTTTTAAAAAATCCGTCAAGGAAATCGATTGCACGGAATCAGTGGTTGCCCGTGGGGACCGGAGGCTAGCACTGCATCATCTTGGACCTACCAGCCATCGGAGCGTCAGGTGGAGGAATTCGTTTTGATGCTTTTCTTGCCGTGTTCGGGAATCTGACCGACGCCGTATTGCAAAGTAAGGCCGTTGTATACGTTGGCAATGAAGTAGAAACCGTGGCTGCAGACTTCCGTTCGCCATCTCATCTGGATCGGACCACCGCTTCAGTCTCTCCGCTTGGACCTCACAAGAAGCTGGATCCGAATTTCTGGCCTACTGGTGCTTGTCGAAGTTCTGCCAGATCTTGGACGGGGAAGGCTCGCTCCTCTGTCGCACTCTGCGCACCTGACGGTCGTACAGAGTGATCGGCTGGAATAAGATCCGGACTCACTGCCGGCCAGGGTTGGGTGTCAAAACTGTCGAGTTAAAGAACCGCCGAACTTCCCTTTCCGCTGTTCTGAGAGCTCTGAGAGTATCTTCAATGGAAATTGGGCGCGCAGCGAGGTCTTCAAAATGAAGGCTAAGCGGGTTGCTATAATGCGTTTCTTGGTAAGATATTGGACATAAAGTGCTTGACACCACAACCTTGGGGGTGCAACTCTGGACCTTTACAATTCTCCCCTAACTAAAGCAACGTTTGGGCGATGTTCTAGTTTTAGACTTCTCGTCCCTCCCGCAGACCGTCTTCTAGCCATTAAAGAATGCAGTAAGAGACCGGCTTCTCTTTGACAGGTGAATTTTCGTCGACGAGACACTGAGGTTCATGGGCTTCTTACCGATCATCAGGCACGATAACCCTGCGCATGGAATCCGATTAGCGACACTTTTCTTTGCCCAATCTTATCTTCATTGTCCTGATGCGTCTAAAGTCATTTGTAATAGCAAAATAATCGCGTTGCATTTATCTCAATAGTGTGCTATCATCTCATTGGCTAGTCTTCTCGGGGTCATCTATATGGAGGGCACTCGCCAACAGCATTGGTTCCCTCGTATTTCGACAATATCCTCTCACAAAGCTGATCGTTGGAATGTACAATAGAATTTCTGATCGTATAGACTGTTTCTGAAGCGAACCATTAAAATTAGATGGTTTCATAAAACAGGAGAGTAACCTGAGCCTAAATATTATCTTTAAAAATATATGTGTACTGACATTAACGAACAACAGAAAATCATTCTGGGGGCTATGGCACTGAAATAAGATGGTGCAAAACGCTGTCTCAAGTGCATCGGACGAAGGAATTACTTTCTCCCGCAAAATTACACCAACGTGTGACACATAAAATGTCAACTCAATGAAATGAAGCTTCTCATACTGGGATTTCATAGTCTGAGATTGATGGAGACAAATGTTCGTCTGTTGGAACACCACAACAAAATTATTATACAATATATAATGCGATCTCAATGGCACGGAGAGGAGGCATTAGAATATTTGGTATTACGGAAGTGCGTTGCTTTGATTGTTGTCCTTAAGTCTTCATAAAATCATGTAGGAGCTAAATATCCTCCCAACATCGATAATGGATTTCCTGGGTGGGGATTATCTAACATTCGGTGAAGTTCGCTCGTCTACAGATGTCTTGCTACAAAATTTACGCGATTTGGTGGAAGAAATATTGAGAAAGCAAAAGCGAAATTACAAAGCGACTTGGTAAGATTATGAAAGTAAGCCGGACAAGCACACCCTTGTAATACCACAGCGGTGCTTTGGGGTGTCTTTCGAAGCTTACCCGTCTCGTCCGTTCAAAGTGTTCGCAAAGGCATTTAGTAACATGGCGAAGATCGGTCGCACGGAGACATTCCGGTTCAGCTGCGATCCGTTACGCAGACGCATGAAAACCTCGCTTCTTTACTTTACCTCCGTTTCCAAGGTAAATTTCCCGAGAAATCAGCGTCACGGAAAGACACACGGCCGCGCGCGCGCGCACATTGGTTACGTAGTCCCCCTTATTTTGTTGTTAAAGTGTAACTTGTATATCCGGTTTGACCGTAGTGTATGCGTATCGGCGTCTATTGTCAGTGTACTTTTTAAGTGTACCTCTCCCCTCGTGAAGTTAATTAATTATAGGCGGGCCGTGGTAAGAAAGCCAATATATATGAAGTGGCTGCTGGTTATGAGAAGCAGCAGCTCGCCAAGACTTTGTGTGGTCGGACCTCTCGCCTGTGCGGTCCTGACTTTCCCGGAGCTCAGAATCTGCCGAGGAATGTTAGATAAGTTGTTCACTTTGTTCTCTTTAAGGCTCTGTATATGTTCGGGCCGTTCAAAAGACCGGCTGCTGTTTATCGTTGTCCTCGGCCGGCAATAAATAAATAATAGTGGTAGTAATAAAATATTTCAGCTCGAAAGAAACATTATAGACTGCGCATTAGCAGCTAATATGGACGATGGATTAGATTAAACTAAGATGTGTGTGCGTGTTGAGGGGAGGTGAGCAACGGGCTTATCGTGTTTCGAAACCTTTGCCCGGCGACTCGTGTTCCAGATAGGGTCCTTTAAAAGACTTCTGGACAAATTGCCGCAAAAGGTCGCGCGCGTCCTTACCTCCGTGGCACGCCAAGGCTGATTAGAGCCACAGAATAAAAGCCTGAGAAGTGACAGTAAGTTACCTGGATCGCCCGCGCGATCTGTCAGGGAGTGAAAACGGATACAATTTCTCCTAGCATTCCCCACGGCGTGTTGATCTTACATCTCTCAATCAAAGAGAGGAAGAACACACACACACACACGCAGAAGATTATCGAGCAGAAAATAGCTTTTCCTTTTTGACGATTTTCAGGTTAATAAAGCAAAATAACAGGGGCTTGACGCCAGCATCATCTGTCGTTTCATCACTAAACGTTCCTCGATAAAAACACGGAGATGGACCGCATCCGGCGGAGCACGTCTCAGACACAACGTAACTCAACCGCGGTACCGCTTGTCTTTTGGCAAGGCCGTGTATGAGCAGAGATGCGGTCCAAACTTCCATTGTACTTTACAGAACAATGATTTTTCCATGCTTGTAGTGTCCCGTGAGAGCGTACACAAATATCAGAGTCTGGGTTTGTAATGCCTGTCATTATTAATAGGAGAATGAATGCCTACTGTCTTTTTGTTACGCAGTGAAACCGATTTTCTGCCACGTCTAAAATGAAGGATTCTAGTAGAGTTGTTTTTGTTGTTGTTTTTTTTGGTACCTATGGATTGCAGGCTCCACATCAGGTTGCACGGCCCAGCGGATCTTGCCTACACTATAAGGGAGCTCACTCACCCAGGCGTTCGCTTGTGAACGGCAATCATTGGTTACGCCATATCTTACCAGCATAGGTGTTATGTAGCAATAAAACCAGTTGCATAAAGCATAGGTATTAATTCGATAATCTGTTATGTCCAAGCTGGTAAAAGGATTTCCGTTTTGCCATTGTCAGCAACCGCATCCAAGTTCTTTTGAAAATAAACGGTAAAGTATAAAAGAAGTATAAATAATTCTGCTTAGTTTGGTTACTTCTGAAGGTAGCCATCCTCAAAAATATACGGAATAATTCCATTTCAGTTACTTAATTCGTGATTTTGATGTGGATTTTAAGGGACCCAGGGACATAGTGGATATTTTTTTTCTCCACAAACGGGAAGGTGTCTTCCTCTGTAAGTTCTAGGTTCAAAGAACCGATTTAGCTCGCTTCCGAGCAAAGTTAATCCAGGCCGACAAAACGGCTTAGTGAAGGGTCAGAAATTGTCGATGGTAAGACGATTCGCTATTTAATCTTTCAAATTTATTCAGGGCAAGAGGTGAGTGTTGTGTGTGATAATCTGAGATTCATTTAGATTTTAAGGGGAATCTTAAGCCTTGTATAGATAGAAAAAATAAAAAAAATGAGGGAATGACAATTCATAACACCTGGAGGGGAAAAAAATGATGGCAATGTATAAAAAAAAAGAAGACAAAAATCAGGATTAGTGCGGGTTCTTGATCCCGGTATTTGGTTTAGCTTAATTTAATACGAAGTGACAGGTGGCCATTATGGTGTTTTTCAAGGCTCTTCCCGATGAGGAACTATTTACCGGTGCGGGTGTTTCTGAGCTGGTCGGTTTACCGTTTAAACTCTAAATAAATAAAAAAAAAATTATAATTTTGCTTCTTATTTATTAATCCCTTTAAAGAAAAGGGAAAAGGAGGGAAATGATTTGACGTACGTTCACACCTTTTGATAAATTCAAATGCAACATTACCGTGTACGAACCAAAAGCCGGACGGGAATCGCTCTTCTTAGCCTGGCGTTCGTTTACGTGAATTTAAACCGTGCGGTGCTTGTAGAGAATTATGCCGAAGATTATCCTTTCAAAAGTCGGACTTTGTCCGCAAGGCGCTGTAACCCTGCCCGGCCCCCAGTGATTTATGTTCACGTCTCTATTCGTACAGGTGCGTTAAAGTCTACCACGAAATTCTATCATCACTTCATCTTTTTTCAAAAAAAAAATTTCCTGAAAAGAAAACGTATTTAGAAAAAGAAAATATAGAATGAGGAAAAAAATCCTATTGCATCCCTGACAGAGAAATGCTCTGTGTAGTAATTACAAAGAAGCTTTATAGTTTCTATAAGTCTTTTAAGGAAGAGAAATGCTAGCGGCAAGATTTTGGCGATGTGTCATTCACGGGAAGTAGAGGATTAGTTCTGGCATCACCGAAACAGGAAGATGTTGCTTCATTATTTAGTAGTATTAGTACTGATAAGGTGATTAGAAATTCTCGGACGAAACAGTTATTTCTTATCAGTTTTATTTCGTCTTCTTGTCGAACCACTGTCCCGATTTTCGACGTCTAAGGGGCACCCCGCGGCAGGGAGCTGAAAGTGGGAGAGTAGGGGGTGGGGTGGGGTCGAGGAGAGGTGGTTAGAGGAAATTGGAAGGTGTAAAGATTGATTTGAAACTGGTGTATTTGGCAATCATTATCCATCTGTACAATAGTGGTTTATATTTTAGAATATCAGCAAGTAGTGACAAGCAGGGAGGGAACATAAAACGGTCATAACTGATTTAATTAGACATAATTTAGAGAAAAAAAAGAGCTTTTTTGAGATGATTGATCTTCAAGTGATTAATGAAAATATAGATACTTTGTGATATTTCCTCTGGATTTCAGTAAATATTTTAAAATGTGAAAAAGAAGTCAATAAAGCAAGTTAACATCTTACTGCTTAACTTTCTCTCGTTCGGAGTAGCAGTTTTTCTTTTACTTCTGTTTTAAGTATGTGTTTGTTAAGCTCCGATCTCTTATTCATTTCTAAGTTCTACTTTCAGCTTCAGTGGTACGTAAATCTTTCGTGACGTCACTATCGCGTTTTCTCCTCTCTTTCTTTCACGCGTGTCGATACTTCGTCGCCGGTGGAAAACCCTGCTTCCTCTCTCACTTCCGCCGTAGGGTTAATAGTTAACAGTTGGCACGCACTTTCTCTTTCCGAACCTCCCTCCCGACTTTCGAAGCCTAAGGACATCTTACAGCCGCTGGGGGCTAAAGGAGAGAAGCTATCAGTCTTGGTGACCCAGTAAGCCATCTAGACACGGCGGAGAGCTTCTGAGCCGTGTTCAAGGATGCAACAAGTCCATCAGCGAAACCGTCAGTGCATGTACAAGAAAACCTTTTTAGAACTTTCCATTTTTAGATGTGAGAGGAATCCGGAGTACCCGGGAAAAAACTCCACTCGGCCAGCTGATGAATACACACGAGAAGAAACTATGCCACTGAAGTACGTCAAAGTCCTGCCGTCCCGACCGGGCATCGAACTCTGGCCCATCAGCCACACCAGTCCATTCGTCTACCACCAACTGGTCATTGGTGCATTCTGAAGCTTAAAGCTGACTTGATGCTGTGTTAACAAGTAAAGTTAAAATGCACTGCTGATTCTCCCTCTTCTAACCCTTTTTTGTAGATGAGTGAGCGTACACACACACACACACACACACACACAAATAAAAAATACAAAAAGCCCTAGATGTCAGTATGTAAGTGAGCAGTCCAGTGTGTATCTGATTTATCACCGTCTGTCTTCTCCTAAGTCGAGATTTGTAGTTTTAATCTTGCTCATATCGCCAATATGTCAGTTTATACCTCCCTCGTTTTCTGTTTCCGCCCCTCTCGGCATATTTGACGACGCATGACTCATAATTTGTCAAGGTCTCAGTCCCGCGTGCATCACGTTTAAATGCGATACGAAACGGCTGTCGACAGGTGCGTGGAAAATGTCTTGGATTCATCACGGGCTGCTGAAGCCGGCTAATGATGTAACAGAACATGACCTTTAGTTTTTCTCCACCGTTGGAGGTAAATACGTTTGACTGCGAGACACGGACGCTGTGGAGTTGAGGGAGAGAGGAGAGAGAGAGAGAGAGAGAGGGAGAGAGAGAGAGAGAGAGAGAGAGAGAGATTTAAACACTTCTAACATTTCAAACAACAACCGGACTTGGCTTTAATTAAAAGCTAGTCAGCATCCGAGAGAGCGCGCGACCTGCTGTAATTCTAGAAATGAAATTAATATCGCAAAGCATTCTAACCTGTCATATTTAATAAACAGTTGATATGTTTATACTGGTTGCAAAGAGAATAAGAGTTCCGCGTGCTGCCGGGACATCTCGCACTAACCGACGAGATTGCGCGAAGTCACGAGGTCGCCGCGAGACGACTGCTTTATCAATAAATAGAAGCGAAGAGAAATTTCCGGCGACGAAAAATCGAAAGAGTACGTAAAATGTCTGTAGGTGAATGAATAACAGTCATCGAGAGAGAGAGAGAGAGATGAAGAGGATGGAGAGAGATGAAGAAATGGAGAGAGGAGAGAGAGAGAGAGAGCAGAGAGAGAGATGAAGGAGGATGAGAGAGATGAAGAAATGGAGAGAGAGGAGAGAGAGAGAGAGAGAGAGAGAGAGAGAGTACGGCTGATACTATGGCTATAAGAAATAAGGATCATACACTTAATTTTAAAAATTTGAAGTGTTTCTTGTTTAAATTGGTTTGGCAGGCGTCGAAAAAGAAAATGGATGTGAAGTTGAAGGGTTTGCTAGTCCAGAAACGTCTGTCACATCTCCTCCCTCCTCCCAGGACAAGGATCAAATCAACCAGAAGGTTTGATTATTCGCCGATGCTCTGCGGCTAAGATGAAACCGTTCTGATGTAATTTAAAATTATCGCGTGGTAAATGGTGAAGTAGGTTGGAATCAAAATCGTACTGGCTCTTATTTGGGGGGGGGAGGCTCAATCGTGTTCTCTTTTCTCCTCCTCCCGGCACTGGATTATGTGACTCAGACGTGTTACACACTCACGCATGCGGTTTTTATCTCGTAAACAGAGGTATTTTATAAGTAAGTTGAGCAGGAGAAGAAACACTAAAAACGAAGATTGACTGTTTTCTTCTTCTCTCGGAACATTCCAGCTTTCATGTCTTTGGTTAGCCGGCCACATGATGGAATGGTGTTAATTACATACATCTCTATCCCAACTGTCGGACTGACTGGTCTTTTTATTTCTTGCTCTTTGTTGTCAGGAAGAAAATGGTTAGAATTTTAATTTGCTGATTTTTCCGAATTCAGCTCTTCGTCATTTTAAAGGACCATAATTGCAATAGTTTTTTTTCTCTCTCTTTCTCTAAAACTCGAACAATATTAGCATCTAATTGGTCCGTTTTGTCCGGCATGTGTCCTCCCTCCCGCGCAGACGTGGTAGTTGCGGAGGAAGGGTTTGTAGGACTCCAATCGGGGGAGGGTTGGCAGAGCATAGGAAGGAAGAAAAATGGACTGATTTCGACAGGTCACGAATCTGTGCGAAACGTGAGTTTCTGGACTGGCATTAACCGGCGGTAGCTGTGTTCGTACTGAAACAACATAATCTGAACCGTAAGAATGCAGTGTCCATCGATCCATGATCTTTCCCCCGTTCACGGAACCGTTTTCCCTCGCTAATCAAGGCTTCCCGCATCGGTCTCTTCCGGGCGCAACTCTCCTGCCGTCGACCCCCAAAAGAAGCAAAGCGAAAACAGCTGCCAAATCCTGCTGCTTCTTCCTCGGAACGCTTCCAAATTGCAGCCAAAAGCGCACGGATTATCTCCTCTTCGAACCAGAACGCGCCGCTTCCCGCTTCCGGCTTTCGGTCCAAGTTTCCGCTCTGTTGGCCTTTGTGAGAGAGACAGAGAGAAAGAGAGACGTCATGCTTACAGCGCCGCTCAATCCGGCTGCCGGTGGTCTGCGAAGCTCTGTCATCGTTTCTCTTATCAGCTGATTCTTATTAATCCACTGTACGTAGCTGAGGAGCGGTTAACTTTTTCGGGTCCAAACGTTTCCACCCTTATAAGATGCAGATGTCGAGAGGAAGCCTATTTGTGGGAGGGGGCGGAGCTTTCAGATGTAAGCTTGGTGGGAAAGAAGAAAAAAATTCTACCGAAGGAAGTTCCGCGTGTTAGGTAATTTTAAAGCTGTAGTTCTCGCAGATGATTTGGGGGATTAACTAATCTAAACTGCCCAGCAAGAATGCCGTTTCTTTTTTTATTTTAAATCTAATAAAGGTTTGTTAGTAGAAAGTAAACCGACCGATGATGAACCCATGTCTCAGTTATCTTTCCCTGTCGCCATCATCAGAGCTTAGTCTCCGGTTGGAAGACCGTTTTGGATGCAGTGCCGTATCTGACAAACTCTTTCCACCTAATCCACAGCGCCAGGGGAACGAGATGATCAGCGAATTAGCACTCCGCACATGGTGCGTTAATTAGGTTTAACGGGAACAAAACTAAACTGTGCTCTAACTTTAAGCAAGAGATTATTCGCGTCTAAGATTAACGAGCCAAGTAGCTTCGTGCCCGAGTCCCACAAATGAAACGAACAGATTTTTTAGTAAGGAAACTTGTCTCACGCGTCTAGTGACGGGTAAAGGGCTCCCGCTACTCTGCTTTTAATTTAAAAAAAGAAAAACTATCAGATTGTTTCCCGTATCACCTCAAACCATTCAGGCTCCACTTTGTTTTCTTAAAGTTGGCGCTCGTCGCTGTACGGCGTAATCCGTCTAGCAGTACTTCGCCTGGCTTCACCGATCGGATGTGACGTTTTCCACAGTTATTCTGGGAACCGTCTCCTTCCGGAAGCAAAGATGTCGGGCAATTAGCAAGTTAACTGGTAACATTTCGAACCCGATGACGAACTGGTCGGTCTAATTTGACTGCTGTTACAAGCGGCTCCGCCCGAGTCTACATCGGGTGCATGCATGGCAGTTGTCAGCGAGTGGGGTGACACCCGTATCCCTCAAATGGGGGTCACGTACCGCCTAAAATTCGGGTTCGACCCTTTGGACGTTTTATCTAAAGGGTCAACGGTCCGCGATAAATGGACGAGAAGACTTCCAGCCCCCCCTACTGCATAGACCTGCTAAACGAAATCATTCGACTCCCCATAAAGTATAGTCCTGCAGCGAACCCTGATCCGTCCCCTCCGTGCTTCCTTTTGTCAGTTGGTGGGGGTATGGGGAGGTGGAGATTAGGGGGGAGAAGGTTGCGGGGAACCCCTCTCCATCCCACTCCTCGAGCTCGGTTTGCTGCGAATTAATAACATCGCTAGTTCAGCTTCTGGCAGGGTTTGAAGAGCGACCATAAACCAACGTCCGGACCACGAACACAATACCGTTTTGTGCCCGTCGGGGGCCTCTCGAATACTTCGCCTCTCTACGTAACTACGAGCTTCGGTCTTAAGCCGGAAATTAGGGACACTTTAAAAACAAAATGAAGAAAGGGAAGACAATTAAACACACACGCACTCCCCCCCCCAAAGAAAGCTCGAGGAGGACTCCTGCCATTGTAGTCGTTAAATTAAAAGCATAAAAGAAGAAACACAAAAATCCCCTCGTTACCGGAGTTGTGGGGGGGGGGAGATAGATGGTCCCTATGATTGTCTGTCCGGTTTTAACGCGAGACCCAAATATGTGAGAGGGTCTGGCGATTAGCTTATCGCTAAGCTGGGGTAGGGCTAGTCTGCCCTATACAGTCGGCACTGCTGGTATGAAAAGCTAAGTTGTTTAGGGGAGAATGTCACTTTAAGATAATAAAAAAACAAACCGACACGCCCCCCCCAAACCTTCCCCTAAAGGGGGCCGGAAAGAAAACGATTAACTCGGCAAAGCAGTTGTGATGAACAAAATCTCTCCGTTTTGAGGAGAGAGAGAAGTTCCTGAAATCGGAAGTAAACCTCGTAGTTAATAAGCAGCTGTAGGCCCTACAGAGTTTCAGAAATATGAATAAATAATTAGGGTAGTTTAGAAACCGGACTCGAAACCGAGCAGGAAGTAGATAGTGGGCGGATAGCTTTCTGCTTACGTTTGGCCGCGGGAACCGACTTCATTGTCAGCATCCACTTTGTTGGCATTGTACCGGTACCAGGCGAGTCGTAGAAGCAGGAAGTTTCCTTAAGAGAGAAAAAAAACCCATTTGCTGTGATCCCTTTAAGCATTAATCAGAATTTTCCAGCTTTTATCATCAGGGAACTCGGAACCACAAACCTTGGCTTTCCCAGGCTCTCCCTGCCGCTCATTAGACTATTCTCCATCGGTATTTCGCCCACTAAGTAAGTTTCTAGTACTCTGTCATGCACCGGCAGACATGAAACAGCATCAGTACCAGAGTGGATTATTTTCAGGTGTCACCGACACGGTGAATGAGCCTATCTCCTACTTGAGAACTCTTCATTTACAGTTGCGGGAGAAAATGGGAACGAAGAGCTAACCATCGGACTACCGCAAACAAAAGCTATTTTAAATAATTACTGCCAATCAGTATTTAGTAACCGCACCACAGGAGAGGGTTCTATCCCCTCCAGCAAAAATATGGAAGTTCCTGGATAGTTGATTGTTCTTTCGCTGCTTGTCATTCATAATGTTTACTGGAATTGGCTGGTCTGTATGCTGCCCCAGTTGCTCACTGTTACTGGTGAAGACTGTTGTGGCCATCACATTGCGCGCAGATTACCAATATATATAATTAAAGGTGAAAGTTACTTTCTAAATAAAGTACTAGGAAATCGGTCCTCTAAAGAGCACCCACAACCAGCTTCTCTTTACCAGTCACAGTAAAGAAAGAAAACACAGATTACGTCGGCTACAGACCAGTCGTGTGAAAAGTTCTCATGTTCATAGAACCCGCTTAGCGATGAACCCGAAGTCTCCAAGGTAGTCGGTTTCTCTTCCGGGTGTGTTGTTTTTACCCATCTACACATGCTTGCTAATCTGCTTAATCTTTAATATTATGTTAGAATAAAGCGTCACACGGAAGATTATTTATTACTCTCCATACCCGTCCGTCTAATTGGAGGAACGGGACGGAGAAGTTACTTTGATTAAGGGAACATTTCTGGCGCGGTCGCTGCTAATTCTTCCTTCTCAGCTGAGCGCGAAGCAAATCCGTCAGCCACTGATGACTACACGACGACCTAACTCTCATCCCTCCGTTCTTCTGTCTTTCCAGGTCAGCGTCGGTACTGCGTTACTCGAGGCCGAACTGAGAGAGAGTGCTCCTGCTTCATAAAAGGTGAGTAAGTAAACCCTGACTTCGATTATCGCGGAAAACAATACACTAGACTTCTCCTGTATCGGACCTGAACCTCAAAATGCAGGTTTTGCATATATCTCAGTTCTGATAATCAGGGGAAATAAAGCAAACGGCACGGAACGAGTAGGACAGAGGGGCCTCGGTACCTTACTCTCGCAGGGGTTACGCTATCTCGCCGTCTAAGTCAACGGGTAGAAGTTTCCTGTTGTACCGGGAATCGATCCATCGGTGTCGCGTTCTCTTTCTGCTGATCCCAAGCGAGAAGCCAGCAAGCCAGTTCACATCCGGCTGCGCCGACACTAATTCTTATCACCGCATTTATATTATAAACTACTACTACTACTACTACTACTACTACTACTATAATAATAATAATAATATAATAATAATAATAATAATAATAATAATAAATAATAATAATAATAAAAACGGAGATGGACATAGATCAAATTTCCGAAAGAAATATGACGATGAACCTCTATGCAGAGACGCACCGGAAACTTCCGGTGATCATACAAATTAGCGGGTGGCGGAAATGTTCCGCAGAAAGGCGGTCTTTCCGGTTACCTCATTGGCGCAGCGTGTGCAGAGTTGTCTGCCTTGGAATCTAAGCACCAAGCACCTGCGATGGTACAGATGAGCGCGCGTCGACCGGCAACGACACTGAGAGAGAGAGAGAGAGAGAGAGAGAGAGAGAGAGAGAGAGAGAGGAGAGAGAGAGCTACTGCCAACTCGCATATTTAAAAGAAGAAAAATCTAATGACAGCGCAGTACCCGCTTCCGACAGGTGCCCGCGTGTGATCTAATACGTGATCTCAGATGTTTGTTACTTGCAAAACGACGACAGAAGCGAGGTCAGATATTTATTACCTGTCACACTGATTATCGTTCCTCTGGCTCTTCACAGCTGCCATCAAAGATGAAGTAAAGAATCATCGTTTAATGATTTTTGCTGTCAGTCTGAAGAATCTTTCGCTTTCTATGTATATAATCGTCTTTTGTAAGTATCATGTAAGTTACGACCCAACACATTATTTCTACTAACCCGACATTTTTTTTTTTAATTTTGAGTAAACCGCGAATTTGGCTAAAAACAAATTATCCCGCTCAATAATTTTTATGTTAATTAAACTCATAATTATTTTAAAGGACGGTCGAAGTCCGATAGTAAGCACATAATCTTCACCCAACTTCAAGCAGCTTATTTTTATAGAAGTTTCTCTACATTATTTGTTTACTGCTAATTGTAGTACATTTAAACTTCGGATACATTTCAGATGTGTAAGGTAGATTCCGCAGCTCTCCTGTCCGGAGTCAGAAACAGTATCGAGTTACGTCCTAAGTGTGGTTCGTGCTACGCTCTTTTGGGCTCAGTTTGCTTCGAAACGGTATACGACGCAACAGTTGTGATATATAGTGAAATAGTCTATGAAACCAGAAGTTTATCACAAGGAAGGCTGCAGCGCGCATGTCCATATCGTCGTGTGAAGACAGTGAGCTAGAAGGGGGGGGAAAGGCGTGGTGTTGGGGGTTGGAATCAGCCTCGGTGACCAAAAAGCGAGTTACCTGGGTACGGTTTGGGGTGGCGCTTGTGAGCGAACGCCGGAAGTGCCGGCCGGTTAGGGGTTACGACATGTAAGTCCCGAACTTTCATATTCAGGTGCGGGAAGCCGATATGAACCAGAGCTCTCCTCATTCGCGGCAGGCCACTCGCTGACAAACAGAAGAATGGGAGCGGTAAATATTGTAACCTACACGACCTTTTTTTAACGTTTACACGCAGACCCTGTGGGGAGGGCTACAAAAAAAAAATAGATAGAAAAACAACAACAATTGTAAACAGATTGCATAATATTCGTACCCTCGGATTACTTGTTGCTGTTCAATATAACGCACAGACAAATAAATGTCAGTGTGCAAGACCTGAACCGAGGGCGCAGCATAGATGAAGCTTAAGGCTGTTTAATTCATTAGGGTTACCGTAAATGGTTAATTTCAAATATGAACCACCAGGAAATAGTTAATCTCGCTCAGTCGGATGGTTTAGCACTTAAGGAGGTTAAAATTCCGGCTTCCTGCCATCTATCTGACCGTTTAGCAGCGATGCCAGTTAGGTGCCAGCATTAATGTTTCTTCCACTAATGGGGAAGTCTGTTTTAATCCTGCGTATGTACATCAGTTTTGAGAAGTACCGGGGCTTTAACACGCTGGGCGACCGATGGTTGTGGGTGCAATGCTGTGTCTTGAAGATTGGGGAGAGGCGGACGGAGACCGCTCGCGTGTGATCTGGTCGACAAACCGTTACCCACCAGAGTCCCTCAAGTCTTTTGAATTTGCCACTTAGTTATAGCTGAGAGACTCGCTCCACGCTTCTCCTTTCCATCTTTATCGGTGTTGCTGAAATATTTCCAGACCCACGCTGCGCCTTGGAGCGCCCACATTCGCGATTCACCTTTTCGCTTAACCTCCCAGTAGCCGGTCGCAGATGTCGCTACTTTTAACCCTTCGTCTCTGTAATCCTCTTTCTCCGTTTAGCGCGACGACTTCTTATGGTGACTGCTGTGGTTAGTGTTCTGGCCAGCGGGGCCCCCTTTACTACTTTCTTATATACCAGTTCTTTCTGCCTAGGTTTATTCCGGATAATGTGGCTTGCTTTCATTGTCATTCGGAAGAATTCTAGTGGGTTTCCTTCCCCCCGCTGAAGCCGATGGTATTCGGAATTTCAGCCACTCAAAGGCGACACCATTCAGTACTATTTGAAAATATGAATACATCAAATAAAAGTGTTGTGGATTTCTTTAGTGTGTGTAAAAATCTGGCGTAATATGTAATAGGTTTCTGAGACTCCCTTGGTGTTGCATAATACTAGTATAATCTCTGAACGAGAATAAATGTTATTTTTTATCCGTTGGAGATTGAGAGCATCTCAAAAGTAGCGGAGTTTTCTGTTTACCACCCGCTGTCTCAAATTTTAATCCGCATCCATTACCGTATGTAAATCGCAGAGTTTCCTCTCCTTCCTTTCGAGCACCTGTCTTGATTTCAGCGAAGTCAGGACATCTCACAAGGGTAAGGTGTTCGGTATCAGCCCTGGCGACCGTTGAGCGGTGATCAAGGTGCGAGCCAGCTGGCAATAGTCTCCACCACGTTTACCGGAACACTTCGTTTACAGACGTAGGAGGAATCCGAAGTACTCGGGAAAAACGCACGCCGCCGGCTGGTGACGCCAGGGAGGTACGCCAAACCCAACCAGTTTCAACTGGGATTCGAACGCACTCTGATCCGGCCGCACTTATGAAGTCATTAAATTAGTAAACTCGTTACATGGTACTTTTGACATACCCAAGAGAATACATTCGTGTACCAATTAAAAGTAATAGACATTTATTTATTAAATGTTGAAGTAACAGACTGAACCTGTATTAAACACGTTTAGACATTTACCTTATCGAAATTACCAGTCTTTAAATTGGTGGCGCCCCTTTTCAGACCAAGACTATTCCGCAACTATCTACTGTATCTACATATTTTTCTTGAAAGGTAGTTACCATCTCTAGGTGAGTTGTTCAGTATATTTATATGTTTGAACTTGTTTTTTATTTTATAATTCGTTAAGAAACTAGTTTTTTTTCTATATTATTCAAGGTTTTGCGTTCTAATTTCACATTCTGCTGCTGCTTTTATTTTCCCTTCGCCGTCCAAACAAATCGATGTAGGAACATTTAAAACGATTGCTTAACACGTGGTTCTGTGGTCGAATGTTTCCTTTCAACAGGTGACCGGCAGTAGCGGAGCTTCTTGTTCATCCTGCGTAAGCTCTATATTACCGCTTTTTATTGGTATCGAATTCCTTAAAATTGGAATTAATTACCCCTTCATTCTTATTTTCCCCCCTTGATTACCCTGCCTGCATCTACCAGCAGCCGACTGGTTCTCTTACTAATGGACATCACTTGGTCCGTCAGCTGGGAAAGATCTTGGAGGTAGGAAATCCGAAAATTTATGGAGACCATATTTCGGTTTCTCTTTCGTCTCATTTTAACTTCATTGGACGAGAGATTTAAAACAACTGCTACAGCCGACTATCCCTTTCCGCTTCTCCTTTTGTTTGAAAGTTCAGACAGTGACGAGGCGGATGGAGCTAGAAAGGGTTTAACAGCAGAGGTAGTCACTATTATTTTGGGCTACCAAATGAAGAAAGGAAGGAGGATAGAGGAGAGAGATGAGAGGGCCTGAATCGAGCGCAAAAGATGAGAGAGAAAAACCGGAGAGCGGAAAAAGAGAGCGTCGCGAGAGAGAGAGAAAGGAGGGAAAAGAGAGTGAGAAAGCGAGAGAGAGGCGATCTAGAGCGAGCGAGCGAGTCGAGAGAGAGAGAGAGAGCGAGAGAGAGAGAAAAAGTAGATCTAGAGAGCGGAGAGAAATCGCGCGAGAGAGAAGAGCTAGCGAATGTCTGAACGGGAAGAGCGAGGGAGGAAAGGAGAGAGGGTAGGGCGCAATAGAGACTAGCGAGAGAGAGCGAAGGGTACGAAAGGAATAGAGGAGTAGGGAAAAATCTCTCTATAGAGATGAAAGAGATCTAGAGAGAGAGCGATAGCTCTCGAGATAGCGATCTAGCTCTCTCTCTAGCTCTATCGCTATCGAGATGGCTCTCTCTCGCTCTACAAGATCGAAGCATCTCTCCTCGAGACAGCTCTCTCTCATCTCTCTCCATCTCTCTCTCTCTCTCTCTCTCTATCTCTCTGTGCTAGAGCTCTAGCGTCTATCTCTCGCCAGCTCGATCCATCTCTCTCGCCCCCATCTCTCTCTCCATCTCTCCCTCTATCTCTCTCTCTCTCCTGAACTAACGTCATATCTCTGGTGACATCATCTCTCTCTCTCTCCACTCTCTCTCTCCTCTCTCTCTCTCTCTCTCTCTCTCTCTCTCTCTCTCTCTCTCTTCTCGCTCTCCATCTCCTCTCTCTCTCTCTCTCTCTCTCCTGTGTAGGACTAAAGTCATAGCGAGTCGTGACTCCTCTTTCTCTCTCTCCATCTCTCTCTCTCTCTCTCTCTCTCTCTCTCCTCTCTCTCTCTCTCTCTCTCTCTCTCTCTCTCTCTCTCTCTCCATCTCTAATCCATCTCTCTGTCGGGATCTCTCTCTCCTCTCTATCTCTCTTCTCTATCTCTCTCTGTACTAAGTCATATCTCTGTATGAATCATCTCTCTCTCTCTCTCTTCCATCTCTGTCTCTCTCTCTCTCTCTCCCTCTCTCTCTCTCTCCTGTACTAACGTCAATCTCTAGTTGTAACGACCTATACTCTGTATCTCTATCTCTCTCTCTATTTCTCTTCTCTATCTCTTCTCTCTTCTCTCTCTCTTCTCTCTCTCTTTCTCTCTCTATCTCGTAGTGACATCATCTTCTCTCTCTCCTCTCTCTCTCTCTCTCTCTCTCTCTCTCTCTCTCTCCATCTCTCAGAACAACAAAGATTGCACCATTTTTTTGTGTTTCTTGAAAGCCATTAAATCTAACTATCGCGTCAAAAATAAATTTGCGATTGGAATTAGAACGTGTGGTTTTCTCCATTTTCTTTCAAAAGCATAACCTCACCAGTAAAGGGGGGAAATAATATAGATCTGACGTTGTCAAGAAAGAGGATATATATAAATGACAGCACCTGTGACAATGTCACTGTCAATTAAATTTACCGACTTTAAATCGACGACATCTAGCAGGGGTTTACAAACTAATTAGGGTTTTTGGAAGGCAGAGAATATTTGTTTCTGTCATCAATTTGTTTAATATTAAGAATTATAACTACGAATTAGCTAAGATTCTAGCTCATTTAGCTGTCAGAAAAGGTTTGGATGGGGCTGTAATCGACGCCATAAAGGTGAAACCATATGACTTCCTTTATAGCCCCATCTCTACGTTTAATTACTAATTACTAGCGCTGTAACAACTTACCCCTATAAGAACAACAAGCTCCCAGTGGTCTTCCCTATTATTGGCGTAAATTAATTTTAATAATTGAAAACGTAGTATAAGGGAACCGAAAAAATCCGATTACTTACGGACTCAGCATTGTGCAGACTTCCGCTCCCCCTAAATATTGAAGCTGATTCACCCTGAAAACCTTATTGGTGTATTATCGCGATATTTTTTCTATTTTTTTTTTTTTATTTTTAAGGGGTGTAAAACACCGCAAGCTAGTGTGTGTGTGTTGGGGGGGAGAGGGAACGTTCTTGCGGAAATTAAAATAACAGACTTTATCACCCTCACACCTTTTCACCTCGAAAGAAGAAGAAGAAGAAAAACACATTGATTATGGGCCAAACCCTGATATAAGGACGTCACCTGATATATGTTCGAAATTTCAACTAACCCTCTCCCCCCCCAACCACCACCACCACCCACCCCTGAAAACATTACGTTGGGTTATTTCCGGTTAAGCCCCGAACTAGTATTTCCGATATAACGCTCACAAGACCCAGGCTATGAACTCTGCCCAGTTCTGCTAGACCTGACCGGGTGCGTCGGCTTCAGGGACCGTTGTACTGTGGGAACACGTCCTTAATATATTCGCTGGACCCCACCCCTCCCAAAAAAAAAGATTTCGTATTCTGCCCAACTCAATTTAAAAACATCTTAGAGAAAGATAAATTGTTTAAAAATAGTCCAAGTTCCGACTGGCGAACGAGAAGAATTCTTTTGCCCCAGCGGGATGACGTCATCACGACAAGACCCTAACATGCAATCGCCGTAATGGGGCGGCTGTGTTGTTCGCTTTCCTCTCATCAAAGAATTCTCAAGACATTTCAAACTATCCGAGACCGAAATAAGGGAGTACCTGCACTGACAGGTATTTGCTTTGAAAGTATTGCAAGGAACAATGCGTTCCACCAAAGGTATACCAACATAGAAAACACCGCCATGTGAGAATCAAGGTGCAACTCCATAGTTACCTTTAAATGGAGAGGAAGGTGGCCATATTATCCCTAATATCAGCCTCCTTTCCATATATATGTTTAACCATCTCGGAGTGATTTCTGTTACATGTGTGTAAAATGTCAGCTACTGATGTCGTAGGGAAATAGGACTTGTGGACATCTCCACTGGTATTACGGTAACTTTGCGTTGCTTATTGGAGTTTGAAGATCGCTGCCGAATAACATTCGACAAGATTTCAAGATTTGTCTGCTTTTAAATTTGAATTTGTATACGTATATTAGGCGTACTGTAAATAATTTGCGTAAGGCCTTAGTCTCGGAAGTGAAAGTGATAGACAAGGGTGCTGACTTGGGAATCAGCGAATGTTAGGTCTGACCAATAGTAAGCACGACATTTCAGTTACCTGCGTCAGAAGAAGTTCAGAGAGACCAGAACTGTAAACGAGGGGGAGAGTTGCACTGAATGACGAAAAAAGTAGGGAAAAAAGGAACCATTTCTATTCATCAAATTGTATAAATAGTTCTGAGGAGAGTTTGGTGTAAGGTGAGAGGTTCTCTCCCTTTCCCTGTACTGACGTCATTTCCATCTCTCTCTCTCTCTCTCTCAAAGGGAGATAATAAAAAAAAAAAAAATTGTTCTTTCCCTAAACGAAACGAAGTATAGATATTATTCACATCGCTTCTTTCTCCGTTTGTGTATCCGACTGCACTAGCAAACGTCGGACGAGATACGTTTTCCAGCCGTGTAAACATCTCAGCAACCAGCAAAAACTGGCTACCCTGAGATAGTTGGACCCTTCTTTTGATTCACCGTAAAAACTTCATCAGAGATTGGCGTCTGCCATAAACCCTTATGCTTATTCCCGTTCAAGCGCTTGAGATTATATAAATAATTCATTTGCGCCCGTGGTGAACAGTGATAATATGATTGTATTCTTTACCGATAGGGTGTTTTTAGACTTCCGGCAAGCCCCGGTATGCGCACGCATGTAGGTCGTGTGTTCTTCCGGTAGGATAATACAATCCATACAACTGGATAAACTGTCAAACTAAATCAGACTAAAATATTGTTTTCCTTTGACTTTTCTTTTTACTTTGTATTTAATGAATGGACTATAAAAAAGAGGTTGCGCCGTGAGGTCTGTAACACAGCAGTAACTTATAATATTTTCAATTAACGAGGTCCACTCGTTTGAGATAAGGGTTTTTTTTCTTCTTCTTTTGCCTCTTACCCGTCTTATCTTTACTCACACACGTATATAAACACTTATTGACTGGGAACAGTTTTAGCCGATAAGCTGGACGGAAAACATCGTAACAACATCGGTGGTCCCTTAATAATACTCGGCACACGAATCCCCTCTTCTTCCTATTTGTTATGGTTCGTGGGAATTTCGAGTACATTAGGCCAAATCAAGCCTACAGCTTTATTCTCGGCGACATCGTGCGAATAGACTACCGCGTGACGTGAGATATTTGTCTGTCGACGTGTCCCCCGCCAGCTAAAGTTACCCCCCCCTTTCATGGGGTGGCCGGCGGGGGCTATCTTCAGCAACTGTCGATCTGCTCTCTCCTCTCTCTCTCTCTGTTTTACAAATTAGCTGGAACCCCCGCCACCCTCATCAAAACCCATAATTTCTTCAGACTGGGTTACTGACTCGATTTTTAAAGATTTCCAGTGACTAGCCGACACGGGACCGAATTGGCTCGGCATGCCCTATCTCTCTGACCACCCGCTTCTACTCGCACTTCGTCACCAGCTCCGCCGTTGTTAATGTTTTTCCCCGCCGAACTTGGAATTTCCGCGCATCTCGTGTCGCAGGATTGACGAGGCGTCCTGGCGGACAACCTCCGCGCGAAGATCCTTCAGCTGGGTTGTCTCCCCTGTGCACGTCGGTTACTGATGTTACAAGAAGCTCCGTTTGAACATCTCTCGGAAGCGAGCAGAAAGGCCTTCTTTAATGAGCAGGATAAGTTGTGTAATATAAATAATGGATAACTACCTGTATGCTATACCGCAGGAAGTTTATTTACATCCGGCTTGGTGCGATGTAGTGCAACATTTAACAGCTTTCAGTTCGTACTTGATGGTTAACGGCAACCGGTGCATTTCTACTATAGAAGCAGAGTATATGGTCTTTATACTGCACGGGTGGTACAGGAAATGTGTTTTCCAAAATATGGCCACTGGATCCCGCTGTCTAGCTATCGCCCGCGCACCCAGAAAATATCTAGCATATCGTTATTATTGCGCACAAACTTTTCTTATTCTGTTGATTTGTAGATATATCGAAAATGGACACCATTCTTAGAGCTTATGCCCTCCTGCTTCATAAATCGCAAAAAGACAAAAAAAAAAATTGTTTCCTGTTCGAACCCAGGCAGGTCAATACCCTCTAACCTCGCAGAAGAAGCGTCCACAAACTCTCTAAACGGTGATTAACGTGCGACTAATTCTCACCCGTGTCTCGCTGATCTCGATGTCTTCCACAACAAACCCCACGTTTTACTTTATGTCGCCCGTCTCGTGAATTCCTCAGACTTTTTCAGGGTTGCCTAAGAATGTTTTATATTTTGGCGGTGAACAAAACGGTTTTGCCCGGGACCGATCCGGTGGCGCGGTTACTTATAAATCCAGACGCTCGCAGAACGTTTCCCGACTTACACCATCAGGCCTCTTCTTTTTGCACAAGGAATAGTTTAACTGGATTAGATTAAGAGCAGCTTTAAAGCTGCGGAGAATATTGCTGGGTCATTTGAAAACTGAATGAGGAATCCTGTAGAGAAGTCAGCGTCCCCACGTGACTACAAATGCTCGAGAGAAAAGCCTAGGGATGAGCCCGGTCTCACCATCAAGGAACATTGCGAACGAAGGTATTCGAGTAAAATCCGGACGGTTACTTCGGACATTTCCCACCATCTTCATTTTGGTGGAATTTATTCGGGAACCCACGTTCCGTTTGTTCATCTCCGCCGCCAACAGCAGGATGATGTCAGCTCGACTGTTTTGGTGCGCAGTCGTTCTAGTGGCTGGAGTTGGTCTTGAAATTACCACATACTGGGGGCGTCAAATGTTTAGGACCGACGCATCGACCTATTGCGCTACCGGGAGACCTGCCTACACAAATAGTACTTCCAGGGATACCTAAACCTTCCTCTGATTTAGTAGGCCTACCATGACCCGCATCAGACGAAAGAAACGGAAAGCAATTCTGCTTGTCTTTTAGTTTTCGCGAAATAAAAGCACTCAGGTCATGTGACCGAAGGAGGCGGGCCTCGTTGCTACCGTTTTGCCTACCAGCGGGTACGAATTGTGTGACGTCAGCACTGACGTCACAGCTAAAAAGTGAAAGACCCCCGCTCTCTAATTCATTGTCTCCTTTTATAACTTTTATTAGGAACAAGATTTTTACTCCCTGCGCGACTCGGCTCCCGGTATATTTCCAGTCGTGAAGGATCCATTTGGCGCACGTGGTTGTCATTAAATCCCAGATGTATAGTTATGGTTCTTTAAATATAAGTTAAAGGTGTGCGTGTGTGTGTGTGTGCGTGTGGTGTGTGTGTGTGTTACCGGAGCTGTGTGTAAAACTGAGAAATAAGTTGCATGTTCACTTCCCTAAAATATGCTGAGGTAGGGACGGTGCTTCCAATGATGTATCGTCTTTACTCTGGCATTTCCCGAGATTGTAATTGATGCCATTCTTATCTCTTTTATTTCTGAATCTGTGGAGCAACAGGATTTATGCTGATGAAAACGAATAGTTTCCTAGAATAAATTAGAAAGAAGAAACCGGAATAAATAGCAACAATAAAGCGATAAATAAAAAGAAAAATATCTGGAAATGGACATTTTCCTTCTCGAATTTTAAGAACTGGCATCCAGAAAAGGCGAAGAGATGAATGAAATCTCGATATTACAGATACTGCTCAAAAGCAAGTGGACATACTGTGTATAGAGGAAACATTATTGCTTGGTCTAAATTAAGCAGAGATGGAATAATGCTAAGACTTCCCTCAAGTCGGTTTCAGGCGGTCTCGCTGATTGAGGTGCTTATATACTTCTGACAATTCCTAGTATACTTTCTGACTGTTAAAACAGCCACAATAGATTTACTTCGAAATAGAAATAAACTTTATTTAGAAGGATAGGTATACAAGCACGACGCGGATGTACAACTTTAGCAGATTTGGCTTTGCTGGGTAGATATCGATATCCCGACCCCCACTCGGAACGCAAGTCAGGCGTGGAGTCCACGTAAAAGAAGGGATATGGGTAGATATCTTGGAAACGGTTTTGAAAATAAAGGTTATTTTTAGGGTAATAAATAATACACCGAATTTCGCTTATGAAAGGAACAACACGGAATCCTTTTGTTCTTTTTATTCTAAGAAAAACTTCCAGCTACACCGAAGTTTCTCCTGTGCCTCCACCTTTTCGCGAGAACTACCGACTTAGATACGTTTCCGATCTCCTCGCCTTGATGTTCGGCCAAAGACGGGGCAGGATCTTAACAAAGGATGCCCCACCCCCCGCCGCTTCTCCCCCACTAAAGAAGTGAAACAATGGAGTGTGACCACTTAACTAACAATTCCCAGACTTCTGGGAATTGAACCGAGCTAAACTTAAAAAAAAAAAAAATTATAACAATACCTCTCAATATTTCAAATTCGTTTCGTCCTTTCACCTGATAAGCGTTTGATAGGAGCGTCCATCAGAACTTCAGAAAATTGGGAGGGAGACAAGATACCGGAAAGAAAAAATAATGGCGGAAAATCTTCGGTTTTCCAAAGATAACGCAAGGAATTTTTTTAAATAGAGAAAGAATGGAGAATGGACACTCGTCGGTCAGGGTTAAATAAATAAATTTTCGACCGAAACACAACACCACGGCCCTTTTTCTACATCGAGGTTGCTCGATCAGTTCGTTGATCAGGCAGGCACAAGACGGCCGCCCCCACGGGGGGGGGGGCCTCTACACCGCGAGAGGAAATAACTCGAGTTATCTTTCTTGAACGAGTGGCGCGCGTCACTCCACCTGACGACGACATGTCTGAATCAATGAAAGAGTTCCCTAAGGGATACTCTCTTCCTTTGCTGTGAGGGCGTGGTGGTGCTTAGCTCTAGGACTAACTTGTTTTCTATTAGTCAAGGCTGCAGCGAACATTATGCCAAGGAGAGAAAAAAAAAACCCACAACAACAACAACATCCGAAGGCCTTTATTACCTCGCGGTGTATCACAGAAAATAATGGTGTAACGTGGCGTTCAGTTCGCGAAGGCGTAAACGTGAGTGTTTTGGGGTTCGGAATTTACCAGGTCACGGAGCACAAAAGAGGAATACGAACCCCTGGAGTGAAGCATCTATTTACCTGTTTCGGATTTTTGTACGGAACCGTAAACACTTTAAACAGAGAAGAAAAATCTATATTTTTCTGGCACAAAGAAAAATATTCCGACAGCCCGGATGTTAGACGCGGGCCAGATTAGGTAGGATATTATTCCGGGTTTTGTGGCGGTCCGGTGTGGCTCGACCAGTCTGCTGCCGCTTCTCTCCAGACCAAACTTAGTCGCATCCGGTTTGGCGCAGTCCCCTCTGGTTCAGTTTCCGGTACGTGCGACCAGGTTAAGATCAATCCCACCCTTTGGTCGGCGCGGTCCGATCAAGGTGATCCCACCAGGCGAGAGACGGCGCCTCCACTCACACGCCGGTCAAGCAAACACAAGTTCCCTCCCCCACTACTTTGTCTACTTGACGCTAGGAGGAGGAGGGGGCGTCGGTCGTATCGGGTTCTCTCTTAGTGTGTAATATTACATATTTCTCTGGAGAACACATCGTTATGCAAAACCGTAACCGAAGCCGTCCGCTTTAACGACTAGATCTCCGGGCGCATTTCTACCATCATTATTCCATATGTACGATCTCGTTTCTGATAATCCTTTCCGGAACGGGCCAAAAGCTGAAAGCGTTGAGCGGAGACCCGCGTCCACTGTCGAAACTCAAGTGCGTATTTCCAACGGAAGACGACGCTCGTGTCACGTTATAATAAGACCATAGGTCTTGGAACGAAGGTAGATCCAGTTTTCCCCTCCCCCCACCCGCTCGTTCCCTATAAAAGCAATTGCTTTAAAAATCTGCTGATCTAATCACCGTTTAAAGGAAGTTATTCCGATTTCGTATCTTCTTTTTTATTACTTTAGCAGATAATCTCTTTCCTAATCACATGCGATTTTTAAAGAAAAAAGTAAACGGTAAACAGAGGAACGAACGAATGTCGAACCTTCCGTGCGAAGGTTGGACTGTGGCTTTTATTGTTGCTGCTGTTTAGAACACACACAGCGACAAATTCCATAAATAAGGAAGTCTGTCTTTAACCACATTCACGCCGAAAACTCCTTCACTCATATATGATAAATCTGTTCTTTCATCTACATCTCATTAATAATAATACACGAAATACCCATTGTGAGCGGTGATTGATTATCTTCTAATTCCGGTTAAAAGATGGGGGGGTCTTTACCCGAAATATTGGAAAAGTTAAAAATTGTGCTCAGTTCGATTTTCCAAATCCATTTCCCCTCTTTTTAATAGTTCTCTTCATCTGTGTCGCTCGACGTTATTTAGGTGGGGGGGATCTGGGATCGGGCTTTGGTTACCTTTACTTGAGTTCTCTACCTGGATGTACATCCAAAAACAGGATCTTATTCCGATACTGATCAGAGAGGATCTTTTATGTAACGCTTAAAAAAAACAAAGAGAAGAAACATTTGCCATATCCAGCGACGTGACAAAAGTTAGATTCTGAAAGTCTGTGATATTACATAACGTTGTTGTTTTTGTGTCCGACCCGCGAGGATCGGTGCTTTAAATTCTTTTGTCAGTTGTCATCAGCGCAGGGAGAACTTTTCTAAAACTCCGATTGGGCATACGAGAATGGTCGAGAGAGAGAGAGCTCCCCCCCCGACTCCCACCACCCACCCCGAGTTCGAATCCCGATCGGTTTCTCTTCTCTTCAGCAGTCGATTAGGGAGAGTTTATGGTTTTCATTCGAATGACATCTAGTGGATTGCCGGGCGTGCGACAAACAGATGATTAAAGACATTTTTTTTTTTAAATTTAAAATAATAAAGAATGTAATAATCAATGTAAAAAAAAAAAAAATGAAAATTCGAAAATTGAATAGTAAATGAAATATACACCGACTGGTCACCTGATTAGGTCCTGTGTACCCTCCAAGACTTGGGCCTGACCTTAGCTGCCGATTCAAATTAAGTCGACCACCCGTAAGACGTGGCAGGTGATCCGCACAGCGCTATACATTGGTGGTAGTTTGCGGCTTACGCTGGGTCCCTTGATCTCTTTAGAAGGCAAAATCAATGCCAAAGCTAACCTCAGCATCATTTCCCGATCAAGCCACGTTTAGCGATGCTTCATATGTACCCTGATTGGGACGGCTGCCTCTCCCCACTGTACGGATATTTCAGGTATCTCCCATGTCCAGCACTACCCTCAGATCTCAATTCAAGTGAGCATCTGTAAGATGAATATGAAAGAGGCATTTGCCGTCGCGGTTCTTTGCCTACCTCGCCCCCATACCGCCGTGCACAGTACCGATCGCTGAAGGGTGGAATTATCCCTAAGACGTTTCCCAACCAGTTGTGGATTCCACGCCACGCCGTGTCATGGCTGTTACTCCGGCAAACGATGACCCGACCCGTTATTGCGTATAGGTCTTAACAAGGGGTCAGCCAGTGCATAAACTGAAATAATGTTGTGAAAATAAGAAGTGGAATAAATCAAAATGTGCGCAGAATCCAATGGCTAAGTACTTTCCAGCGCTCGCTCAGATTGATTTGTCTGATACAAATTGCATTTTTGAATAATGCATTTTACCGAGGAATTTTAATAACAGCGAAAGGAATCCGACAGAAACACAATATTCCAACTGTGGCAGGCCTTTATTAGAAACAATAACAGAACATCGAAGTTAAAATAAATATCAAATATGTGTGGGTAATCATTACTGCCAGACAATAAAAAAGGGAAGTGATTTCTGGAGCCACCCACTTTGAGATTTCAAGACAGAGTTCAGCGCAAGGTATTCTAGGGTGAGCAATGTCGGCCGAGTGTAGATTTCACTGTTCGGAATTCCACTAGTCTGAGGAAAAAAAGAATGAGCGTACGGAACATTAGTCGGAAAACCGTGTATCTCTGCTCACAACAGCCGTCCCACGAGGAGTAATTGTGCATTTAAAAGATTCCTCTAAATACATAAGACAAAAAAAACGCATATCTATAGAAGGAGGGGAAAAAAAGGGGGGATACGGTCATGGAACTGTCTTCCTGAAGTCACTTTATACGCCGCATTGGATTTTCTACGAGCACTCCGGTTTCCTGTCGCATTTTTAAAAACGAAGGGTTCTAGGAGGGGCCTTCTGCTCAGCCGCCTTCTGTATCGTGGTACGTTTACTGTGGGAAGGGCCGGACGCTATTAATCACCTGACCGCCTCGAAAAATAAGGGGTGAGAACTGTCTCTGCCTTACGCCGTCTTCGACGCTAAGATGCAGAATAACAACGGGTCCGCCAGGTACGGAGACAGCGGAATGAATCAATAGCACGTGTACAATGATACGAAGACCCTTCTGAGAATCAATAACCAAAATTCGTGTAATACCGGGAGGATAAATCACGAGCCTTTAAAAATCTTTTTAACTGGAAAATCAAGGATAATAAATGTCGGTATGCTAACAGATGGCAAATAACAAGCGCTATATGTGTATACACTATTGGGAATGATTATGGCGACACGAAGGATATGCACAAAAAATGAGTAACTGCAACTGAGATACGTATATAGCACAAACTCGATGGATTATTACAGAAAATATACAAAAACAAAATGAATACATTGTACAGTTTATTTATATCGGGTATGTGACCCCCCCTTTCCTTTATATATATACCACGATGCCCTGTTTTCGTGCCCCCAGAGAGGTTACCACTGTACGACTGTGGAATGTTGTTCCAAACATCTTGTAGCACTTTCCTCAATTAATCCAAGGTCTTTGGTTGCCGTTTAACTTTCTCAGTGGCCATATAACCCCACATAGCCTCAATGCTGTCCATATCACGACTCTGCGCAGGCCGAGGCATCTCTGTGAGTGCTGAGTCAGCCTCTTTACGTCGTAGATAGTTTTTCTTGGCTGTATGCTTGCGGTCATTGTCATGTAGGAAATGAATCCACTCTAAATGAGAAGTCTTCCTGAAGGGTGACATGGTGGATGAGTGCCTGCCTCTATCTGTTGGAAATCACTATGCCTTCGATATTATGCAAAGCTCCGATAACATTAGCTGATAAACAGACCCAAACTTGTATTGATCCCCGCCGTGTGCGTGTGTGTCACAGTCGATGATTGTTGCCAAACAGTTCGAACGTGGATTGTCTGTAAAGAGAGCACCTTCTTCCGGGTTCGATCATCCCTGCTGTTCTGCTGTCTCTGCTCAAGGAAGGCTCCCGGGAAGCTACACATCCATGAGACCATTTTGCTTTGGTGTGAATTTCACTGTTCTTAAAGAAGCATTGACGCTCGTACTTAACCTTTACATCACCTTTGCAGAGTGTAGGCGTTCTCCCTCGACCACGTCTATTGTCATCAGGACCCGTCCGTGTATCCTCCTCGGTCCTGCACACAGCTGAGCACGAAGTCGGGCTGCAGTCTGCAGCATTAAGTAGCCTTCAGTAGCTAAGACTTTGATTTCTATACGGTTGTCACGTGATATTTCCTCCCCAGAGGCCATAGTATTCACCACAATACAATGATATCACCGCCTACACTTTTATAGTTCTGAACTCTCTGAGTGTTGGCATGACAACCAAACAGAGTCTACTATATCAACACGTGACTGTACTACGGAGATGTAATTCCGTCACGTGTTATTTGCATTTTATACTGTTTTTCTATAATTACTTCAACACTTAATATATCTAGTAAATTATAAGCATAATGCATTATGCCTAGAATTTAAAATAGACGCGGATTAAGGGAGTGAAATGGATTTAAAGCAAGCATATTTTATTACTATCTGGATTTCTTTTCTTTTTTTTACATTCTCTTCAATTTTTATGTATTTTTAAAACGTCCGACTTTCTTCTCTGTGGAAGTTATTATGTTAAACATCAAAACAGATACTTACATTTCACTTTAAATGAGAGATGGTTTCGTATTTTCCCCACTACTGATTTTAGCTGAAAATTACACACTTTACATAATGTTAAAAATTTCGATATGAGTGGCAAGCCACGCACGCAACCGTTGAGTGACACGTCATCATCATCTCTCACGTGACCAGCAAATCACGTGAAGCGAGAGGAAACAAATAAAGCGACAAACACGGAGTAACTCATATTCTTTATATGCTCGGATATCCTTATTAATAATACTAAAAAGTGCAAATGGTGATTTTTGAAGTCGCCTTATCTCTATGGATCGTGTGACAAGGGAAAGAGAAGTATTTCTGCGTCTAGGATTTGTTGTCGTCGGATTGAAAACATGTTTTCCCTGTCTCTGAATGTATTTGCGTGCCTCATTACATGGAAACCCAAATAAAAGAGACAACCATCGCTTTATTAAAACCTGGTTTAAGAAACACCGAAAAAATTCATTTAGTCAGTGCCGGACTTCGATACAATACTAACCCTAACCATCACGAAAGTCAGGACTAAATTCGCTGAATTAGCTCGAGGTTGATTCTGGTATTGAAAATAGCTGGTTGAATTATGTTCCGATAAAGAAACCATCAGACGAGTTTTATTTCTCTCGTCGCGTGAAAAGATTCGATGAGAGTTTCACGAGTCAGATGTGACATCATTATTGGTGGGCGAATCGACTGTGACATAATTCTTCACGGGCGAGTTCGACTGTGATATCATTCTTCACGGGTGAGTTCGACTGTGATATTATTCTTGACGAGCGAGATCGACTGTGACATCATTCTTGGTGGGCAAGTTCGACTGTAATATCATTGTTGGAGGGCGAGATCGACTGTGACATAATTCTTCACGGGCGAGTTCGACTGTAATATCATTCTTGGTGGGCGAGATCGACTGTGACATAATTCTTCACGGGCGAGTTCGACTGTGATATCATTCTTGGTGGGCGAGATCGACTGTGACATAATTCTTCACGGGCGAGTTCGACTGTAATATCATTCTTGGTGGGCGAGATCGACTGTGACATAATTCTTCACGGGCGAGTTCGACTGTGATATCATTCTTGGTGGGCGAGATCGACTGTGACATAATTCTTCACGGGCGAGTTCGACTGTGATATCATTCTTCACGGGTGAGTTCGACTGTGATATTATTCTTGACGAGCGAGATCGACTGTGACATCATTCTTGGTGGGCGAGATCGACTGTGACATAATTCTTCACGGGCGAGTTCGACTGTGATATCATTCTTGGTGGGCGAGATCGACTGTGACATAATTCTTCACGGGTGAGTTCGACTGTGATATTATTCTTGACGAGCGAGATCGACTGTGACATCATTCTTGGTGGGCGAGATCGACTGTGACATAATTCTTCACGGGCGAGTTCGACTGTGATATCATTCTTCACGGGTGAGTTCGACTGTGATATTATTCTTGACGAGCGAGATCGACTGTGACATCATTCTTGGTGGGCGAGATCGACTTTGACATAATTCTTCACGGGCGAGTTCGACTGTGATATCATTCTTCACGGGTGAGTTCGACTGTAATATCATTCTTGGTGGGCGAGATCGACTTTGACATCATTCTTGACGGGCGATTTCGACTGTGATATCATTCTTGGAGGGCGAGATCGACCTCTGCATATTATTTATCACTGATCGAAGCTTGTCTATAAGTGTCTGAATCAAAATCCATTGTGTAGACGTCAAATATATACATGAAGTTGGAGTCAAAGAGAAATGCAATTATGAATGTCTTATTGCATCAGATATCAAAATGAAACACTTCCAGAATGCCCTCCCGGTTCGCACATGAATCTTTTGTTTTCTTTAAAATACAGATGCCTTTGTGTAGTTTGGGCGTTAGTTGTAGTCAGCAGAGGAATTAGACCGACTGTATACTTAGAGACATTTTTAACGAAACCAAAAGGTTTCGTGTCTAATCGAATTTTAAAGAAAATTGCTATTGATTCGTTTGTGAAATTGTGCTGTCGCCTTCGGGATTTTCTTGCAGACCTCGTCCGACTCGTGAATAATTCCTCTCCCTCCCCTGTCATAAATGGTAAGAGAATGTCACGATGGAGCGAGAACTTGTTTCTATAACAATGAATTCGTGAAAAGAAAAATTTTCTTTAAGAGATGAACAGAAAGATCATTTATCACTTATTATTTGTAAGATACAGTCATTTAACCGTATAGGGGATCTTCGAATATTTCTTGTTGAGATTCGTTCGACGAGAGCGAGAGTACCATCGAATTAACAAGTCGCTCTTCGGTTAACTTCTCAGCAGAAAGATTTAAAAAAACTGCACTTTTTTGTTCTACGTTAACCCTTTTTTTTTGTCTCTCTTACATGTCCCAAAGCCTCTGGACGAAGAGGTTCCACGTACTTTATGTTATTCGGAAAATCAATTCTTTTATGCTCCCGTTATGATGTCAGACAGAACCTCTTTCAAAGTTTCGCAGTCTCCTCAAGGTATTAAGATACAACTCCTCGCCAACGTATCCTAAATCCACCCACATCATGCTACTAGATCTTCTGCCGATAAATACAAGTGATTGAAAAAAAAATGTTATCTGGGGGACTGACTGAGCTCCAAAAGGTTGTCACTTTGGGGCACTCACACGAGATCTTTATACGTCACGTTTGTATGTCATGATAACCTTTTGGTCCATCGACGTCAGTTGCTCAAGATGAAGCAGCGATGACTGCTTATCCAACCCTCCTGTGTTCCAAAATGGCATCCTTTTTCATTTTACCGCCGTTTGGTCACTGATGCATCTTGTGAAAGGTCATGGCCACGTCTTTAGAATGTGTAGTTCAGACGCGTATACCCTAATTAAGCGTACTCATCCCAGCGACAACTGTGACAATAAATGTCATCCTGAACTTTATCAAAAGTTAAATGTACTACCAAAGATTTTAGGTCATAATTCCGTGATTTCACAAGTGCTTTCTTTTAAAAAGATTTAAACTATTTTGATAACAACTTTTTGACTTGCGTGCAAATATTTAGAAGATATATAAAAACAGTTTGTATCGTTAAGCACCTTCTGCGGAGAAAATCTGGGTATCATTTAAAGGGGGGATTTGAAGCTATGCGTGTAATTTATTTTTAATTATTGGATAATTTTAAGCTGAAAAAAAAAGAAAATCAATACCTTGCACACACACACACACACACACAGCACATCCTGGGGATGGAATCGTTCCTTTTTTATTATTTTAAATTTTACAAAATTGTTCTTCTAAAACGCTCTAGCGATTTAAAGCGGTAGGGACATTTCCAAACGTGCAGTTGGATTTAACATCCGTTCGTCAAAGAAGTCCGACTAACAGCGACTCAGAAAGATAACGAAACACTGGGTCATTTTTCGTGCAAATTGTATGCTTCAGTCCAGTCTGCCCGACCTTGACCGAACCTCTCGATTGCCTCGTTCTAATCAGGTGACTTGATTACGACGCCTTGCCAATCTAAAGTAGGTTTTGGTTTGCTATGGATTTCATGCTAGCTTAGCCACTCACACGACGCGTACCAAAGAAACGTTGTGACGTCATGGAAACGAAAGTAGCGGATGTGGCAATTAGATTTGGGTTCCTATATGGCATGATATTACTGATGGGGATGATAAAATGTAAACTGTTTGAAATAAATATGTTATTCAGTGTTTAGTTTATTAATATGAATTTGTAAATGGACACCCTGCGAGACTCGAAGAGACCATTCAGTTCATAAGATAAGCACATAACGTACAGGCCGGAGGAAGCTTCAGTATGCAGACAGCTATGCCACGAATTGGAGGTTCACGGGAACGGATGGACTTTCAGAGGGCGCATATTCAGGCAAAGGGACGTTGGTAGAAGCCAGCGGAAAATTACCAAGGCACTGAATATTTTGAAGTTTGTCGAATGTTGTCTGGTTGAAAATAAGCCACAAGTAAAACCGCTTGTTGACGCCCAAAGCCAAAGAAAAGGAGAGACACTGAGCCGCGAAGAGAAGTTTAGAAACCGACCCAAGATCGGTTGAAAATACGGCAGGATATATATATATATATATGCAGGTGTCCGAAAGAACCGTCAGATGTTATCTCCCCCCGGCCCCACCAGCACGTAACGACGATAACTACTTCTCTACCATCGCAATGTCAGTCGTTGACTACCGTACTTCCGTGTCTTCTTGAATACTGTCGATTTTTCCGATTGAATCCTGGTTCTGTCAGTCAGCAGGCCTGGAGCCGGGTCCAGCGCAGAAATTCCCCCCCGAATCATCTGCGAGCCATGATGAGGGAGGGTGGTTTTAATCCACTACACTCGGCTGCTATCGAGCGAAGAACTGTAAACTTTGTCCAACAAACCGACATTACTTCTGTCTGTGCTATCCTCGGCGGTGTCTTCTAATGGCAAAACACTGTCACATCTGACGCTGTCGGTATAAAGCGAAGATGCAGAATGAGGGCGAAAGCGTCCTGGTAAATCACTTTCAGGAACTCCCCAAAACAGGTTCTCTACTATTAAGGGGGCTACATTCCCTTAAACTGAGACTGTCATCTCATCTGCAGAACGTGTCAGCACACTGCTAAGCCGAAGGACTTCACCAAAATGTATTAACCCCACTCATATTTTTCCAGTGCTATGTGACTCCAGTCAAAACAGATGTTTTTTTCTAAACCTTGCCTTCCTTTTACTTACGTCGAGACTGCATTTTCCACTCTATAAAAGCCAATATATTCCAGCAGATCTCACTCATTTCCAATGATGGCGATATTAATGTACAGCGATTTTCTGTGTCTGTCACAGAACTTCTCTTCTATCAACATTTTAGAAGCCGAAGCCTCTTCTAAAATCTCCTAGAAGCCCCATATCGTGTTTAAGGCAGAAACGGCTTCCAATAAATTAGGATTTCTATTTCAGGTCAGGAAGTGCTTCACCACCTCTCAACTTCTTACCCTTCACAATTCACAACGTCGTCCTGTGCTGGAATTCTGCCCCAACACATGTGTGTGTGTGTGTGTGTGTGTGTGTGTGTGTGTGCTGCTCTTTCATCAGCCCTTATTATCTATGATCAGGGTTCAATTCGAGGCTGTTCGGCTGGTGGAATATGGCAGCTTTCCTAAGTCTTCAGTTCCCGGCTCACCGCCGAGCGATCTTGACTTTATCTTTCTTTTACTGCTATTATCATAAGCCGCAGGCTCCTGTTCTTTCACCAAAGAATCACAAGTCGTTCGAACAGCTAATCATTTTTTATTACGTGTCTTCTCAGAACTTCAGGACTGGAGGGTAGAGAGTTTTTTTGCTTTCCTTCCTTCATGCTGACGGACTCCAGAACCAACTTTCCACTTCTCTGTTTCTATCTTCCTAGAAAATTCAACTGCCCGACGTCCACATTAATAGATTCTTCCTATTTTAGGACAACTTTTTTGATTTTTGTTTGCTGCAGGGGCCCACTTAAACGATTAAGGGCCGTCTTTCCTCAGCAACTTTTCAAAAAAAAAGTTGTTCTTTTAAAGGAAATTTGCATGTAATTCTCTGTAGCTATGACAACAGCTATTCCATTGGTTGCCGGTTTAGTTAACTATCTACTTATGACTACAACTTTTTTGTAATCTAGTTTGATCATCCATGAGTGTTAACTCTGAATAGGGGGGTGTCATTTTGATCAACGATGAGTGTTTGAATAAACTTTCGATGTGTGTACGATTACCAACCTTTTGCTTCAACAATATGATTGTACTTTTTTATTCTTTAAAACGACCGTTCATATTAAAGGGAGTCGACTTAACATAAATTTTCAGACAGACTGGTCATTTACACGAGTTGTATGGAAACAGCAGGGGTTATTTTAGTACAAATATAATAAAATTTTTAATTGTTTATACAGGATCCAGTTCATATCAATTCGGAACTATTGATGTGAAAGGCGGTATTTACGTATAATGCATGTGTGGCTGGTATTGATGACATAAAACCAATATAGCTAATTTAAGTGGTGAAATTCACCGCGGAATTTTTTAGATCGCGTCACTCATAAAAGAGGATGATGAAAGTAAAAGAGATGTTCATGCATCGTTGGAATGTTTTAAAAAAAAGCAAGTTACTACATATTTCCTTTTACAAATAATCTTGTGCAGCGGCGATCGCGAGCACCCTCTATTGATCAGGGTAAGTAACTCTTCGCCGTTTCACGCGAACAGCTTCGTTGAGCGTCAGGTGCTTTCTGAAGTAACGGAAAATCCCCCCCCCAACCCACCTTCGCCGCCCGACCGGCTTGTTCAGAGAGAAAGGGAAAGAAAGAAACTGGTGCAGAATTCCAGGTCGCTGTGTCGGTTAACCGGCGAGGTTTGGGTGGTAACGTGTAAGAGCAGAGTTTTATCTTGTCGACATATCGGAGTCCAACGGACAGGAATCGGCCACACGTCATGGAAAACAAATTAGAAATTATCACGAAGCGGCTGCGATAGTCGGGAAGGCGTACTGGCCCGCAAACTAGAAGGCACCCGACCCCACTCCCACTGTATGGCGCTGTGACCCTTTACCACCCACCCACTCACCGGACTTGCGGACCGATGAGGAAGTTAAATTAACGATTCGTCCGCACGCCAATGAGTGGATAGGGTACTGCCTGACATTTTTATTATTTTTAATTATGCAGTTGTGTCTATTAAGCTGACAAGTTTTGCATCGTTAAGGAATGAAATGCGTCCCAGGGTGCATAAAAAGAAAGATTTTGTTTGGAGAGAGAGAGAGAGAATGAGAGATAGAGAGAGAGAGAGAGTAGAAGAGAGGAGAGAGAGATTTGATAGAGAGAGAAGAGAGAGAGAGTTGAGAGAGAGAAGAGAGAGAGAAGAGATAGAGAGAGAATTCTAAAATGATCAACTAAAGGATCTCGGGAATAATCTTTTTTTAAAAAAAAAAAACTCGTCTGCTTTAAAAGCGTCAGCCGCACAAGTATAACAATGTCGTGGACTGAGTTCTCGCAAACCCGATGTATTAGTGTAAGTAATAAGGTTAACGAAAGAAAACGAGTCAGTGCAAAACGTTTTCTATTCTTTTTCCCGCTGCCGTGTAAAGGGTGCAGCCTCTATTGTTATTATTTACCATCACACTAACCTGAACACGTGAGAGACTTGGCATAAGTAAACATACAGCCTCCGAGACTCGAATAAGCTGTTCTAATCACAAGTTATAAGGACAGGCTCAGGACAGACAGAGCTGAAGCCCCCCCCCCGTCGACAGCCTTTGAGAGGGACGTGGGTGGGACGTTGGTACGGAAAGTCACAAGGCTCTGGATGCTCCACTGACGATTGTTGTCCAGTTTAGGAGAATCTACAAGAGAACTGTTCATGTGCGTCATGGACGCCAAAGGCCAGCAGAAAGGAAACACTGAGCTGCAAAGAGAATAAGTGATTAAAAATGTGGCAGAACCGAATAGATAGTTGTTGGTGTTGAGAGAACCATCAGATGTTATCTCCGCAATAGAAGGTACAGTAAAAGGGCGAAGAGACTCAAACGATTCCTCACCCGCATGTTAGTAGTTGACTGCAATAAGCAATGCACATGCTACACGCCCTTTTTCTTTGCAGAGCACTGCCAATATTTCTCAGTCCTGGTTTCCACAGTTTACAGACAGAGGTCAACTGTGGGGTAGCCTAGCGCAGTAATTTGCATTAAGCCATCTGCAAGTCCAAACAAAATATGGCGCTCTGTATGCTATAGAATGAGTGCTATTTGGGCCTATAGACAGCCACAGCTAGGCGGGGGAACTGTATCTTGTGTCCGATACATTAGTGGTTGTTTTACCTGTCTATGCGAATTACTATCTGTCCAAATGGACAAGTTTTACTGAAGTTGGTGCTAGGCGCAAAGATGGAAAGGAATAATGGTATCTCAACTGTTCCACGGGCGGGCCACCAATCTCCGGACGTCAGTCGACCCACTGAGCACGGTGAGCTCTTCTCGAGTGATCTCTGCGAAGTTTTCTTTAAAACTCCAGTTCCCAGAACTGACTGATACATATTCTAAGCCGTTAAAGGTTTGCAATCGCGCAAAGCAGAATTGCTGATTCCATCTACATAATGTTTCAGCAGTACAAAGTATATTTTTCCTGTGCTATGATCGAGTACAGAATAAACAGGTGTTCTTTCGAGCTAGGTGTTTACTTCCTTGCCAGTGTTTGCGCATCCGCATAAGCCAAAGGACCTAAACAGGCAAACGAATGCATGAATACAAATACACAAAGTGATAGTTTTGCCAGTGCTAAAGCTCTCATGCCACATCTGATATCAGAATTTAAAGCATCAAGAAAACCTAGAGCCTGGTTCGCGATGTTCATTTTGTTTCAAAGGCAAGAAAAGGCAAATATCAGTTTTGAGGAAATCTCTGAAGCACCAACCGCCTCTCGAAGCAATGTCTCGGCCGACGCCAAAAGTCATCTTTATCGAGATCCTTTGAATGTAAAGATAAAAGGGGAAAAGAAGAGCCCCAACAAAAAGAAAATGCACGGCGACAAGACATTTAGGAGGCTGATAGAAAGGAAAGACGGCTCGTTCTGCAAAGTTGAGTCCAGTCCAGCAGCCGCTGAGATCTGAAACAACGACAAAGAGGATAAATTGGTAACCTTCGGTAGTGAGGTTGTCTTTAACCTAAAACAAACACGTGTACCATTATAAACAATCTCTAACAGGAACTAACCAGAACAAAAAGAAGGAAACATCTGGAAGTGCGCCTCTACTTCGTTTACAAAACTACTCATTTTTGGAAGACATTTTTTTCGCCTACCATTGTTAGGGATTAATACACGACATTATTAGTGATTTAAAAAAAAGGTTTCTTTATATATATATATATACTTTCATTACATGTATAAGTTTTGTAACACTTTTAAGATTCTAACAGAAAGCTCTCGGGGAACCCGACATACTCCAGTACACGTTGCTACAGTTAAATAGGGAGATTTTAAATTACCCTTTGGTAAATTATTACGCACGCTGATGTCAGGATGCAATGAGGTGACATTCTGAAGAAAAACCTTTATATACCACTTAATTCACGCTGTCAACAAAAACATTTTTTTTTACTATATTATAGATGGATTTTTATTACATATTGTTGCTCAGCTTTAACAAAAGGATATTCCAGGATTTAAAAAAAATTCTCGTTTATGGATTTGTTTTGTTAGGTTCACCCAGGAGATATTTTATTAGGGTGACTCTTGTAAGTAATTTTCATGTGTGTTTTATCAGATATTTATGGGGATACACTTTATAAATTAATTCTTGTAAATGTCATTTCGGGTCTTTTTTAAAGAGGCGACTATAACGGTAGGATCCATTTGTTTGCTGATCAGGTCTGTTCGACCTTTTTTCCACCCCCGAATTGTCCCCTTTTTTTTGCGCCATGCACCTTTCGCAGAACATCCGTTGATCGTGGAAGAAAGAGTAAAAGATATATATCTTTTGTTCCCCAAAACGCTGTGCCATATTTCCTGGGATGATGGTATTGCTTGAACGTTTTGAGGAGAGGTTAGCCCTAATTTCCCCAAAGAGAGTACCAAAGCTTTTCGTCACACAATGGAGAGAGAGAGAGAGAGAAAGAGAGAGAGAGAGAGAGAGAGAGAGAGGAGAGAGAGAGCGGAGAGAGAGAGAGCGATGACGTCAGTAGAGAGAGATGACGTCCGTACACACACAGAGAGAGATTACGTCAGTACACACACAGAGATGACGTCAGTACACACACAGAGAGATGACGTCGGTACACAGAGAGAGATGACGTCAGTACACACACAGAGAGATGACGTCGGTACACAGAGAGAGATGACGTCAGTACACACACAGATGACGTCAGTACACAGAGAGAGAGAGTCCTCCATCGAGATCCTTAGTTCGTGTACGACGGTTTTCCATGGCGCGGATTGTCAACTCTGTCAGTGTTTGCGGGTGTGCCCTAAGATGGCCTTGCACCACGGAATTGTCGTTAGCATCTCCACTGTTCTAATGGAAGTGTTGCTCCATGGCAGTCATCCTGCGAGATAGTAGTACAGTCTCTGTGCCAAAGTCGAAAGCCGAACAAGTTTCCAAGACTGCGACCACCTGAGTCAGCCTTGTATGCTAATCGGTGGACAGTTCTGACAGCGGACGAGCGCCGTAGATGGAGAGATTTACGTCAAATTGTACATGCGTGACTACAGAGAAGACGGTGAAAGGATGTGCTATGATAGCAAGGATTAAGATGACCATAAATAAAATAAGTCTGCATTTTACTTTTCTTCTAAGGTAGTTTTCGCCTTTGCTGGTTAGTTTACGTATGAAACATCGGACAAAGTTAGTGATGTGTTGTATTCGTATAACAACTGGGTGATATCCACTAGCAATAGTTATCAGGGCTTAGACAAGGGGATATTTGAGGACGTATACTCTACAGACAGAGTCACAGCACCTATTCCAACAAGCGGGGGTCAAATGCGTCCATCTTTGGGCTCACACGTGGCTGTAAGAGATATTTTAGGGGACGGGGGGAGACGTTTAGAAATATTGGTAGCTGTCACCCCGTCTCTGGACAACGTTGGTTAAAAGATAAAAGAGAATAAAGTTGCTTTTTTATGGTTTTTTTTCGATCGGAAACGCAACGAACTCTATACCCTCCCTTTCGTCGAGTGAGATTAAAGTGCTTTTTCCCTCTGGTTCCAATCCATGACGTATGGATTCCTGCTGCGCGCGCACACATACACACACATTGCGCAGGACATAGCGCTGGTTTTCTCTGCACTGATTAACCTCGCTGGCTTCCTCGACGGGACCTCCTAAGCGTCTTTGTAGCAAGAGAACCACGACCACTAGCACACCCTGACGAGAAGTACAACCCCTGCCTGTTTCTGACTCCATCACCCCTCCCACCTTTCTCCCAGTACCCTAACCTCGGTACTCCGTCGCCCCACCGAACGTTTTTTTAGTAATTGTTTTATCTGATGTGTCCCGCGCACTAAGAACTGCTTCTTTATAAATGTTTTGCCAAGGTTTGCAGATCAGAGAAAACTGTTACCCACACACACCCACACAACCCCGAGGGGTGGTGGTGGGAAGGGAATTAACAGTGGTGTTTGGAAATTTCCATTAGTAAACCACACATCGGCTTCGCGTAAGACTGAAAGTATCTACGGTCCATTTCAGACGTTGAAACTAACGTTTATCATCTTGGGCTCTTCCCACAACCTAATTACCAGAACTAGATGATAAACCTACGTTTCGGGTATTATTTATTACCACCGTCGTCATCAGGATTAATTATAAGGACGGAACTGGTCATTTTTGTTAGCTACCAAAAGATGTTGTTCATACAAATAACTTTTGTTGAGAGGTGCGAGCTTGTGGCGTCCTTCTTCTACAGTTGAGCCATTTCTACCCGTTATCATCTATATTTCTATTTGCTCGTCAGTTTACACATAATCAATTAGAGTCAAAGAAACATAAAGCAGCAAAACACTGAATTATATTGAGAAATAAATGCAAAATGTTGAGCATTTGAAAAGCATTCGTTTGTTTGTTAGGGTCTCGGCTATGAACTTCTGGGCTTTAAATTTGCGCACAGATCTTTTCAAATCCTAATGTTCAACTCTCGAAGTTCGTCTAGGATTGAAAAATTAAGTTTGTTTTTGTTTTTTTTTAAAAGCACACATATTGAAGGAGAGTCGCCGATCTTTCGTTAGTATAAATAAGAATATCGCAGTAATTCAGTACATTTGTAGGTTTAAGGCAATTTCTTGATATTTAATTCAGCGTTCTGGAATGCTAATTAAGTCACTCCCATAAATGAATGTACCTAACCCAGATGTACGTATTTCAGCTGTGATTATGTTTATGTTGGCGGTCCAGTGAGTAGATCAACCAGAGGGCACCGAGGCGGAAACCTGCGGATTTCCCGCGATGTTTCTCCGTTTAGGAGTGAGGCTGGAGTCGACGACAGATTACCGAAAATTTTGACACTTCTCGTGGGCGAACACGTCCGCGCTGAAGATAATCTTGTCTTGCCGACATCTCCCCAAAGAGCAGTCCAACATCACTGTCATCAACACTGACTCGGCTGCCGGGTACGGGTGCTTTTCTAAAAATAGGTTTCCTACAGATGTACAAACATGGCACACCAAGGGTTCGACGTTCATGTTCTTCTGGAGGATGGCGCTGAATTCCATACTTCTCACGACTGCAGCCTGGGAGAAGCTAGGTTTTCGACTTTATTCCTGGTTACCCCCCAAAACTTCCATATGACTCCGATCGAACACCCGAGGGAGTATCCAGATCATCAGCCTATTTAACCTGTTAGAATTAAAGGAAGCTTTCCCTCAGACATGTGAAATAATGCACCCAATTGTACTGCAGATTTTTTCCTTATTCAAAGCCAGAAAGGAGGTGGGGTTTTTCCTGATCTAAAAGAGGGGTTCGACCCAGGTACTAAAAAATAATACTTGCTCGTCTTTACTTTCCGTTTTCCTCGACAAACTAACATAACTACAACTGGACAGATTATTATGGCAGGGCACTTGTGCTTATCACTGCAATTTTAATTTGAAGCCAGAATTCCGCCACCTATTAAAAGGGGGAATCTTGAGTTGAAACCAGTTTGTGACTTCGAAATAGCAGTTCCCTCTAAGTGTGACGTCATGTTTCTTAAACAATGGCGTGGAACTAACCAGTGGGCATCATTTAAGTTTCATAACCAACATGTGATCTCACTAAAATGATACCCATTAGTAGGAGTTAAGTAAATGTTCTGGAGCCTTGACTATATTTATTCATACTTGTGTAGTATACGGCATGAACATCACGGGTATGGTTTACATTTCCTCCGGCCTCCTGGAATGCAGTTCTTGCCGTGTTGCTGCTATCGAACACACAGCACACGTTGTTTTCGGGGTGCCATAAATGGCTGGCCTCGCTTGTAGGGTGGTATTTTCCAAAGCTTTTCATTCCTCAGATAAACAGCGGCCGCGTGACATCATTATTATACCCTTTCCGTTCACGCTCTACTTGGTTTGAACAATAATAGCAGCATCGACATAGAGCACAAAAGAAATTATTAATATGCCGAAGTAGCTCCCGGGGAAATCTTACAACTGGAGCGAATGTACAGCCACGTTCTGCACCACCCTAGAGATGACAAGCAACAACACCTATCCTCAGATCTATGCTCACATAGCTCGACACTGTACTCCCTCGTGACCGGGTCTAGAGCGCCTACTTTTGGATACTCCTACTTGTGACGTCACACTTGTCTGTCGTCGTGAATTATTTTCGGAGATCACGTGTTTTCAAACTGTCAAATTTTTCTAAGTGCATGAAAAACCGCAAGCGGTATACCATTGTTATGCAAATTCAGCAGGAGGTTTAATTTGATTTCATGAAGCAAAATTTGAAAAGAAAAAAGAAAAAAATTCTAGGGTAATGCAAAACTTTTGGCCATGTCTGCATACATAGATAATGACGGAAGTGATCAGGAAACCGTTTGGGGCGCAGTCGTTGAAAGACATTTTAATGGAATTCTTTTTAAAGGTTTCTTCTTTTTTTGTTGTTGTGTGGATGTCAGGTTGGTAACATGAAGCACGGAGCACACATGAGCTTGATAAGTCTGCTGTGTTTTAAAGTCATTAGTTGAAGTCTCTGAGAATGAATGCATCGCTAGATGGTAATGCGTTCATATTATGTAACGTTAGTGCA
>JACATO010000865.1:15000-33955 GCA_018389105.1 Nautilus pompilius | reverse complement strand
ATTCGTGCTCGACGCTAAGTTAAGTTGGTGCTAACTGTCAGGTGTTCGGTGGGTTAATTCATCGCCCCTCAACTCCCTATGTGAATAATAGAGCAATAAGCTGTCGCCAGAAATACACGTAGATCCCGTTCGTCAGGGGGCCAGCCTGAGACAGGTCCCGCTGTTCGAGGACGCACATGATTAAGGTGTCATGTTTTCCTTAAAATGCATTTAAATTTATTTCTGAATTATTATTATTATTATTATTATTATTATTATCTTATTATTATTATTATTATTATTATTATTATTATTATTATTATTATTATTATTATTATTATTATTATTTATTATTATTTTGATTTTAATTTTTAGCCATATTTGAATTCGGTAAAAAATGCAAACTACTCGCAAATGTTTAGAGGTAAAAAAATAATAGGTGGGACTGTTTTTGTTGGGAAAGACGCGCATTAATGGCGTGTGAGTGAGGAGTGTTTGTGTGAGTGAGTGTAAGTGTGACTGAATGTGAGTGTGAGTGAGTGAGTGATTGTGTGAATCAGTGTAAGTGTGACTGACTGTGTGAGTGTTTATGTTATTGAGTGAGAGTGTGGGTGTGAGTGAGAGAGTGAGTGAGCGTGATTCTGTTGCTGCAAGAACGACTTGTAAGTGCGCCAGAACGCCGACATCTCCAAAGCCGGCCGGGGGGTGGCTGGAAATAGGAGTACGGACTCGTACCCCCCAAAACCGGGCTCTCATTCTCATCAATTTTCCCACCTGCACTGAGAGCTGATCGAACAAAAATCAACGCCACTTCGACGAACGGACACAAACTAAAGGCGGGAATCGCGCGGTGGCGTGGCGGACTGGCCTGGGAGGGGTTACTGCGACTCAGAACCGTCGCCCCGCCACAGCCCTAGCTCGAGGTGCGCCCATCAAGTCTCGTTCCCCGACGAACCGCCATTCCAGTAATTACGGTGTCACTTCTAAACCGCCGATTATTATCAAAGAAAATTCCTCCGTTAATTCTAAATTAAAACTCTATAAATATATAATATATATATATTTTTTTTTTCTAAAACATCGACAACTCCATGAACCTGATGGGTTCTACGAAAACCAGACCTGGAGCCCGTCGGATATAAGCAGCGTATTAAAAACAATTCGTGGCTTTTCCCAAGAACGCGTTCCCCATTTTACACAGACCCCCCCTCCACCCTCCACCCGCCATTTCGTTTCCACTCCATTTTTCCTCATTTTCTACTTTTGTTTGTTTGTCGCTCTTTGAAAACATCATTTCGGATTCTTGTTTATTAACCACGTCTCACACGGACGGTTTATGTCTTTTTAAAAATCTATTTAATTTAATACGGAATCTCGCCATCCGCAAAGAACAAATACATAGCGTTGGAAATGTGAATATTCAACGACACTAAAAACAGACTTGTATAATTTTTTACATTAAACTGAAACAACCCGTCCAAACAATTATAATAATAGTAATAGTAATAATAATAATATAATATAATAATATAATAATAATAATAATAATAATAATAATAATAATAATACTAATAATCTAATAGATGTAAGACGCCATCTTCCTCTGTTGTAGTGAGGCTTGGCCAGGGGTCGCTTCTGTCTGTCTGGCACCATATCTCTTGGCTGTGTTCTTACTCCATCCAAGCATCGCGTGGACATCATTTTTTTTTTTGCATTCCTCCCAACTTCCAGCTCGGCTCCGATCAACTTAAAACTGTTTTCCTGTCGTAGATACGTGACAGGAGGCGACATACAGTTTAACCACATGGTTTCCTTATTTCCTTATTATTATTATTATTATTATTATTATTATTATTTCTTGTAGATTTGTTTGTTTGCTATTTCTAAAAAAAATTCACGACAGTTCTCCTTTAGGCTGCGAGATGACTTCGACTAATCGCCTCCGAAAGCTTCTCAAGTCACGGCAGCTCTCCGCCCTCGCTCGATGCGGGGTTTTTTTCACCTGGCTATTTACCTGTTGGCCGCACGGTGATGCCGATCGACGCATGGTTAGATTTACCTGGTCTCTTTCATTTATTTATTTATTTTTTTTTTTTAAATTGGTAACCGCGCAGCTGTCGTACTTTTGTGTCTTTCTACCGCGATTCTCACCCCCCGTTTGAACGACTCGAACCCCCGACTCCTTTACAGGGACCGCGGTCTAAAGGATCATACGAAGAACTGACGATGTGTGGCCGAACCCGGGACCTTTCAGATCTCGCCGCAGCGACATCGTTCGTCCGCGCGGGGTCTCTGCGAATTCAGCAGTCAGAATGTTTTCCTTCCCGGTGTTCGCGATGGTTTCAGCGGTTCGACGAATGCTGAGACAGACAAGAGATTTAAGAAAGCGGGAAGACAAAAAAAAAGCTATATATTATTACTCGTACTAACATCCCCTCCTCCTGGATAATAATCTCGATTACCCGTCAGGTGCGCGAACAGCGAGGGGCTGGCTGGAGGGGAGATTTCCGCGAAATTTTAGCATTAGAAAGAACGTACAGAGGGCTAGAGTCTTCTCTCTCTCTCTCTCCTCTCTCTCTCTCTCTCTCTCTCTCTCTCTCTTCTCTCTGTTCTAACGGTCGTCTCTCTCTCTCCATCCAATCTCTCTCTCTCTCTTCTCTCTCTCTGTTCTAACGTCGTCTCTCTCTCTCTCCATCCATATCTCTCTCTCTCTCTCGCTCTCTCTCTCTCTCTCTCTCCTCTCTCTCTTCTCTCTCTCTCTCTCTCTCTCTCTCCATAAGAAACACAGTTAATGTCGATCAAATACTTTGCGGATAAAATTTAGAAAAGTTGCCCTTTTCAAAAAAAAAAAGGTTTGATGACGACTTTAGGCGAGAAGACGAGACTGGGCCTTCCCTCTCCTCGCCGCCAGCTGCTCGTCGTCCATCGTTCTTACGCCTCTCACGGTGAACTCGAAGGATGATGTCAAAATAACCCTAAAAGCGTCGTTCCGGGTGAGTCGAGGCCACAGTGGTTCGCGCACTACCGCCGCCAGAGGCGCTGGCGGGCTCTCGGAGAAGTCGTCCACCCATCAGACGATCGATCTTGCGGTTTTTCCTGGACCCCCGCCCCCGAGTCCAGTCGCTCAGACCCAGGAGGATGATCGCCCACGAGCCTGGAACGGTTCCGCTCCTGTTTACATTCACATTGGGTAAGAGTGGAAGTGGAGTTTCTACTCGACAACTCCCCCTCCCCCCCGACACGGCAGACGTAACCATTCAAACGGAGATGTTTAATGGTTTGTAGACGATGATGTCCGAGAAAGTTACAAAACGATATTAATAATAATAATAATAATAATAATAATAATAATAATAATAATAATAATAATAATAATAATAATAATAATATAATAATAATAATAATATAGACAAATAGAAATAAATAATTTTTTTCTAAACTTAGTGAGACAATGTTTTGTGTGTGTGCGCATATATAATACTAATTAATGAAACACAAACGAGATTGCTCTATTATATTATTATTATTATTATTATTATTATTATTATTATTCTTATTATTTATTATTATTATTATTATTATTATTATTATGTTAGTTGTTTTCACCCACTGTGACAAAATAGTCGACTCCGCGCGTTCGCCAAATATGGCGAGTCACGTGACTTCGCGTTTTTTTTTGTTTTGTAAAAGACCGATTAACGTGTTTATTTAATATTTATCTCTCCTACAAAATTTCTCTTTCATTGATTTGCATTCCCCTCCCGCTTCTTATTCTGTTGTCTGTGGAATGGAAATTCAAATTTATCACGGTTACGATATAAAGACTTCTGGTTATGCGCCGTGACGGAACTCGTCCATTGTATAGAGCGAACCGGAAGTCCTTTTCGATGCCGAAGCCGCTCCGTCACGTGATTAGAGATAGACCAACCACCTCTCAGTCATCCGGTAATAGCAGCCAGGCGTTTGATTTCAGAAAAGGTTACAATTACATCTTAGTAAATAATAGTTAAACAAACGAATTTTACTGAAAACCAGAAGAGACCGACGCGGCTATTCGGTCGTTAGACTACTCGACTATTTAATGTCGAGGTCCCGCCAGGGGGCGGCTCGGTTTGGGGTACTACTAACAACTCCAGAATGGCTTCTTTTCGCTCTTCTTCATCACCCGGCTGACTACGGTTTTCCCAAACATCCATGTAGAGATTTCCCCGTCGAATTCGGAAGTGCCGGACCCATCGTGGCACAGGACGTGGACAACCGCAGTTTTTTTCTCTCTCTCTCTCTCCCCTACCAGGGTTGTCTACCTTGTAAACGGCGGGTGTATGGGGAAAGGGGTCAGTCAGAAACTTCCGATAAAAGAGTGTCGGTACTCACACGGTAGCTCTCCTCCGCACCATTGTCGCATCCTCGAACGATCGGTTGCGGAGTCAGTCTCAGCCGTCTTTTAAAACGTCTTTAATGCGGCAGAAGGAGCGACCCGGGGTTCGAATCTCGGGAGAGGTGGGTGGGGGGGGGTGGAGTTGGATCTCCGCTCACTGCCATTTATTTCGTCACGGCTTACGCCTACCAACTAAACAGAGAGGAGGGGTGGCTACTGTAGGGTGGTCTCCAGTTAAGAGAATCCTAGCATCTGTGGCTTCGTGGGATGGCCCGGCCGGCTACCGCTGTGGATTCCAAGACATTGTATTCCAAAATGTGCAGGTTTCCATTAATAAACGTAACCAATGGACGTGAATCTTAGCAGTCGAAATATTGTTCTTATTTCTCTGTTTACGGGGGGTTTAAAATCTCACGAGAAGTGAAAAAAGGGAAAAAAAAAATTTTTTTTCTCCAGGTATTAAGGCTAAAAACAATTAATGCTTCTACTTCATGTCTTATCTCCATGGGAGCCGCCAAGGGTTAGTTCCTGCTGCTTTGTTGAGACATCTCTACTGAAGGTGGGGGGGGCAGAATAAATCGTCAGGAAGTATAGTTAACCGTGAGATGAGTTTAAGAATTGTGTTCACGACCATTTCTCTCACACAGTCTTCTAGTAGTTAGTCAGCTGAGCCAAAGCCGGGGCATTAAAGGGCCGCGTCGATAGACGTTAAGTCGGATGGATAAAAGGGGACAGAAATTAAACAGCGAATCTGTTTTTGTTTTTTTTTAAAAAAAAAAAAAATCGTGGTTGATGTCCGATCAGCGAGGGAAAGATATGAAGGAGAATCAAGCACCGGGCGGGGCCCCAAATCAAATGGCGAGTCTTTCTGAAGTGGGAGGGGGCTGCGCCACCGGAAATACTCATCCTTCCACCCTCTGGAAAGAACCCCACCCCATTACGGGGCTGTGACACCCACAGTAAATTTTGTAAGGACAAGTCCGTGTGTCGGGCCCAGCCCGTCCCCGTGTTTGTTTTATTATGTCGGAGAGCGTTCACTGAATATACAGCCACTGGCTGGTGCTCCTAGGTTAAGGTAAAAACCGACGTGTTTCGGAAATCCGAAATAAGCGCGTTATTAAAAAAACACAAAAACTAGAAACGACGGCTTCGGGATTTGGATAACTGTTAGTTGTATTGGCAAAAAAACATCAGACTTTTCAATTTTTACGTCTATATTGCATACCTCCTTTTAATAATAATAATAATAATAATAATAATAATAATAATTATGTGTCCGTGAACGGAGAGTAGGGACCGGGAGTAAAAGTCCTTATATCGAAAGCCAACTTTAGAGCGACGGAAACGGTTCCGACTTGGAAATAAAGCAAAAGTAGTCGGGGCTCCTCGATTTTCCGCCCCAGAAAAACTCGTCCATCAACTATTGTAAAGGGAAAGAAGAAGGAGTGTTGGGGGTGGGGGGGGCAAATGAACGGTTAGTTAGTAACCGCTTGTTGACAGATGAAGCTGAGCCGCATCGACGGCTTAATCCGGACAGGAAAGAAGACAATAAGAGGTGATATTAAGCGTGAGAGGCGGAGCGGGTGTCGGGCATGTACGTAGTCCACCATAGGAAAAAAAAAAGATAGCATCTCTGTTTATCCGCGCATAAGTTATAACAAAATATAGCAGATTAATTATGAATATCAAGATAGCAGCACCAACCATAAAATCAGTGAGTCAGTCTCTGATCCTATAGGCAACTGATTTCAATGTGGCTCGGTGGGAAGGAAGATAAAGAAGAAGAAGAAAAAAGAGGTCTCTAATGTACAGGTTGCTAAAAGGATCTCGAAATTTGGCAAGGATAAGGGAACCTTCTGCCATCACGCATCTTGGTGCAAATAACTTTGATGCGTCATTCCACAGGTGCTGTCTGGCTGTTAGACTTCACCAGTCACGGTCGCCTTTCTCTGGTTGCGATGATTCCTCAAAAGAAATTAAATAAGTGTGTTCTCTTAATCTTCGTGTTTCCAAAGTGATTGTATAGAATACTTCTAATACATTTGAGCACGCGTTTAGACAGAGTTCGTCAGGTTTTAAGAAATACCACCCCCCCCAAAATAAGGAAAAGTTATTTTGCTATATTATGGGATATGTTCTTCTTTGTCTTACGGCCTGATTCGTAGAAGACATTTATTAGAAAATTTGGATAAGAGTCTTAAAAAGTCGCTTATTTCACCTCTATGCTAAGTAAACTATCGAAATGCTTTCTGTCTGTCTGCCATTCTCTCTCTCTCTCTCTCTCTCTCTCTCTCTCTCTCTCTCTCTGTACTGATTGTCATGACGTCATCTCTCTTTGTATACTGATTGTCATCTCTCTTTGTATTCCTGCTGTCATCTCTCTCTCTGTCTCTCTCTCTTTATGTACTGACTGTCATCTCTCCCTCTCTCTGTACAGACGTCATGACGTCATCTCTCTTTATATACTGATGTCATGTCTCTCTGTCTCTCTCTCTGTACAGACGTCATGACGTCAGCTCTCTTTGTATACTGATGTCATCTCTCTTTGTATACTGATGTCATCTCTCTGTGTACTGACGTCATCTCTCCCCCTCTCTCTCGATCTCTCTCCCTCCTTCTGTCTGTTTGTTTTTCTCTCTCTTTCTAGCCTGTCTTTCTATTTTTCTTTACCTGTCTATTTGATTGTTTTTCTTCTCTCCCCCTCCCTCCGATTGTCGGTCGCTCTTTGTGTATTGCACCATCACAAAACCGTCTTTGTATTGTGAAATCAGTGCTTTTTTAAACTGATAACTCCCAGTAAAGGTATACAGATAAAATAATAAAAAAATATCTGAATTTGTCAGAGAAATGGCGTTTTAGTTTCTCAATTTCTTTTAATTCTTATAGCAGTGCTTTCACAATAAAGCCAGTAAGCAAACAAACAAACAGGAACCGTCTGTGCGCACGGCTCGTCGTCGTCGCTGATAAATTCAGCCGTCCGCCATCTTCCCTCGCTGAGTGCATCTCATTTGTAAAGAAGCGAGTGGCTTTGAGCGCGGCACCTGTGACATACTAGCCGTGTCTCACATGTAACCGTGTCTTGTCCTGTGAGCGGGATATACCCTGATTCTATCACCCTAACCCAGCTCGGCTGCAGAGGGGTATTTATCAAAGGGAGCTAGCCATGAGGCTGGGGGTGGGTGCTGACCGGAGACAATGGCCGAGTGCTGTCTGATGTAATCTTAGACCACATCAAATAACACCCGGGCTAACCTGTCACCCATAGTCCCAGATTAAAGACAATAAATTTGGCGTGAATTTACTTTACGCCGTGTAAGACGCTTCATCACAGAGTGCGTGAACCCTAAGCGAGAAAGAAGAACAGAAACAGCAGGTATGTAAGGTGATGATCATACAGCAGAGATAACGACCGCGATAAAGCAACAACGACAACAACAACAAGGTTTAGGGGTGCTGCAAAAATCCGGCGCAGACCGTACAAAGGAGGCACAGGGAACGGAACACACAAGTGAAGCGTACAGGGGCAGAAAACCTCTTTTGAAAGCATGTTTTTCGAATGTTAATGGGCAAGGTTCTCTACTCGAAAACAAAGTTTTAAAAATGCCCCCTAAAGATGGAGAATAATTAGCAATAATTACAGGGAACGATATTTAAAAAAACTCGTAAAATTTCTACTAGCTTATTTCTGTAGTTTAATATATCGTGATTAAATTAATTACATAATACAACTATTATTTCTAAAAAAAAATAGATACATTTTTTTTTTTTAGAAAAAAAGGGGAATACGGGACATTTTTTTCTCTCCCCGGTTTTTACAGTAGAGAGATGCTAATTTATTCTCAATAAAAAAAAGCAAAAAATTCGCACCAATTACAAGGTAAACGTGACTTTTCACCTTTGACCCGGCTGGCGATATTTTTTTAGAAATATACACAATGAATCACAATCATCAGATTGCTCGAGCGGCTGGGTAAATATACATATTCTAGAAAACAAACTACACCATAATTCATCAACCACATCTTCATCTGTAAGCTAAGGAGAAATAATGCCGATACCTGTCTGAGTCCGCCACCGGTGCCCATTTATCAACTTTCTGGAATATTATTCTTGTTATTATTTATCTCAGTTGTCCCCCCCTTTTTAAGTATGTTGCATAGAAAGTTCTTACCACCTTGTGTAAGCAATCGCGCACCTGTATACGGTTGGTTTTATTTACCTGTGTGACAGGGTACCGAGTTACGTGGGCCTTTTAATTATTCTATATTAAAAAAACAACAACAATAGACTAATTTTTTGTGGACTGTGGCTTTTCCGTCAACCTATGATTTTATCATTTTGCCTGATAGATTTTAAATGTGGATTTGCATAATGACGTCACGCTAACGTTTTGAAACGCAGCCCGCCATCTTTGTAGTGCATGACGGGAAAATGACCGGAACTGTGAAAGTGACAATTCGAAATCTAACAACGAAATGGTTACGATTTTCTGAAAAGACCTCGCGACGGACAACGCGTGCGACTGGATCAGCTGTACTCAGTAGCAGACATTTAGAAATGGCCCGCGGAGTATAGTGTAAAGCTACAAGACTCTTGACTCGAAAGATGGGGTTTCACCGTTTGTTGTTTATGGTAGTGCAAAACTTTTGACGGCGTAAGGCTGTAGGTTTGGCTTCTGGTCAGGTGCGTTCAGACCCGGGTGCGGAGCCTTGCTTAACTCTCGCGAGCTGAATGGTGATGCGAGCGGGCTGAAGTTCGCCAAAGCAGCGGGCACAGATTTTCCACACCAACCGGTACATCAAACGAGATTTGCAATTAATAATATGGAGCGGGTGAAACGTTTGGCAACAGCGGTGATGTATGCTACAGGCGAGGGTGGGAGTCGTGCCCTGTGGACACATCTTACAAAGAGATCTTTCGTGCCTCCGCCGGTCACGCAGTCGAAAAAGCATGCGCCGTGGAATTGTCCAGTCCGGTGAATGCCAGGCGTCCGTCAGTCTCTTGCTGTCCCCAAAGTCGTCGTTTGCGGATATTCTGCGAAAGAAATTCGGAGTGCATGATTTCTAGAAACAGTTTCGGCGATCGGGGGCTGCCAAAAACCACGGCAGAGTGTCTAAACCAAAAAATCATCAGGGCATCATCTCCGACGCGCAGCAAGACTCGTCGATCCTCGCAACGTCTGCCAGTGACTTCGTCGGCTGCCGCCCGAAAACTAACTTCTGCCCCTAGCAACAACCGAGCGTCGAGCCTCGGCTCTGATCTTTAACCGACCCGAAGAATTCATCCTCACAGACTCCTCCTCCTCCTCCTCCTCCTCCTCTCGAGAAGGCCGATCAGCCGACCGTTCGCTTTCGCAACGGAGCAGCAGCAGCAGCGGCACCGCTTCCGGTTTCCGATAGGTCCAAGACTTCGGCTGAGACTACTGTGGTGGTGGAGCTGTGTCTCCGGGGCAGGCTCTCACTCAGCCAGTCGTGACAAACAGCAGCCCGCCTGATGCTAACGACTTGGTGGGGGGGAAAACGGCTTTCGTTCTGGATAAACGCAGTCACTACGCAAACAGTTGCCCGCTCGTTTCCGAGCCGACCCGGGCTTTTGTTCTTTTTTTCTCAGGGTAGCGAAGGATGGCGAGCGAAACTAATCGCCCCCTTATGAAAGTCGAGCCCCGTTTTGTACTTTTAATGTAGCGCGAGTGGGAAATTATTTTTGTTTTGAATGCGGGCGATAAATCGTAATTTGTAAAAAAAACAAAAAAAAACAGCGATCGTATAAACATGTCACGGAAAAATCGGCAGAGAGGAGGGGAAGGGGTTCTTTTTTAAATGCGCTTGGATCAGCCGGAATTCTCTCCCATCCCCCCCTCCTCCCCAAAGGACGGGCGAGGTTTCCGTGAAGCGAATCCAAATTAAAAGGGGCCGCGAATAGCGGGATAATAGCGACACCAGGGCCGCTCGGGGAACTTGGGTTTCTCAGCACACGCTCCGATAGGTTTTATGAGAGGGCCGCATGTTTGTCGGGGTAACGGCTGTGTGAAGGGGAGGAGGATGAGAAGGAGAGAGAGAGAGAGAGAGGGGGACAAAGAAACCAACTTATGACGTTTACGAAAACCAAAATTATCCGCGAACTGTAGCAGCTAACGATATGCACACACAGCCCCTTTGTTGGGGGGGTCAGGTCCACGCCCACGAGTCCGTCAGCTACGTGCCGGGGAAATTTCGAAAGTGGTGGTGGTGGGAGAGGGGTTAAAATCTGTTTCGGAAACGAATCCCACCATGCGTGACCGACCTCTTCGGACGTGGAACCGTCTCTTCCGTCTACTGAATATCGCGTAATCCACCGATGTCACTTTCGAGCGAGTTATTTTACGATATTCTGCTTCCTTTTGTGGGGAGGGCGGCGGAGGGAGGGGGAGGAGGGGAGAGAGGGCAACGCGAATTCTGATCGGTACGGGAGACAACCTCCCAACAGAGGGCGCGCGCATAGCGACGCTTTCGGAGGCGGCCGTGCGCGGCGCTGGAGACAGGAAGTTAACCGCGATAGTGCAGTGTGCCGCGGCGTGACGAGGCTTTTTAGCCGGTGCCGAGCATCATCGCGCGGCGTCGCGGTGCTACCTGGTGCGACGGGATCAATCCACCGCAGCTGGCTACAGCGACACCTGGCAGCGATCCGACGAAACCCGATGAGCAGAACAGCGGCCAAGATGACGGTCGGGTGTGCTCAGCATTTGAAATCCGAACTGACGCCGCCACGTCCGCCTCAGAGGCATGACCCTGGGCTATCTATCCGGCCTTCACCCTTTCGGACATACACAGGCTCTCGGGTGACAGGAAGTTGCTGTCACATGGCGCAAAACGCCCCCCCCCCCCCCCACCAACCAACCACCATTACCACCACTGTCGGAATTCCGGCGACAAAAGAGCACCGACGTCTTAGGGAACTGTGTTGAAATGACGGAGCTGGTGTCTTCTTCCTCGTCTTATAACACAACACCCCCTCCCCCAACTCACTGCTGTTTGGCTGTGCCTTTTATCGAGTAGTTTTAATCCTGAAAAGACTCAGTAACACATTTCCATGCCTTGATCCGCGTCACAGTTTGGAAAATCCGGCACAAAGCCATCGGAACCACCAGGACGCGTACCTTAGTGTAAGGCTCGGGTGAACAGCCATCAGCGTGAATACAATTTATCGAACTCAATGTGGCTGGAGTTACACGCACTGACGGCTTGTTTAGTTAAAGTGCAATTACAAAGAATTGGAGTCATAAAATACACGTGCGGGCTAAACAAACAATGGAGCTTTTCTCGACCATTCTACGGAAGCAGCCTGGCACACGGGGAATGACAGTAGGTCGTACGAAGCTCTAAGCAGAAGTTTTGTAAATTAACATTTTCTGTTTTAAAAACAATTTCATTTTATTATTATTATTATTATTATTTATTATTATTATTATTATTATTATTATTTAAAGGCACCCTGTTGTAAGACACTCATCCCTAGCTTTACTCCTTTTTTTTAAAATCCCCCCCATCTGCAGTCCCAACCTCGTTTTCTCGTTTATATATCCAGCGACCAGCGTTTTAGCTGGGGTCCTATTTCGCGTGCTAACACCAACGGCCTCAGTTCCGAGTCACGTGTCAGTCTTCCCGTCGAATAAAACGAGTCACGTGTCAGTTGTTCCGCCACCCCAGCCAAAATGAACTTTGGTTGCGCGGCCACCATCGAGATACGTCGAAGTTCCTGATCTTCCAAAAACAGCTTCTGTTTTCGGTGAATCCGTGAAATCGGGAAAGCTCTCCCCCGGGAACTATGGTAGGCGGGGGACACCTGTCCGGTATGTAGTTCCTTCGCGCAGTCAGACAGCACGCGCCGCACCTCCTGTGTAAACCGTTCAATTACCGAACAACCAATCAGAAGTCCGCGTTCCTACGCGAGCTTTAATGTCGGCCTTTATAGCAGTTTCCAGTAGCATAATCTCTCCCACCCACCCACAGCGTCGATTAATTCTGAGCAAGAAAAAAGAAGAAACGTATTTTACCAGTCTGTTAAACCGCGTGTAGCACGGCGCAGGGATGAAGTAATAGGAACCACGACAAATGGGATCGATGGTTTTGCGTGACAGCCCGCATAAACTTATAATACAAACTAACTCCCCGGGCAGCGCGAGCGCGCATTACTCTCCTCTCTCCCTCTCACACAAAGCGATATAAATGCGCTGTAAAAAAAATTAAACCTCTTTGGCTTCGAAGAAAAGATGGGTAAATAATAGATTAATTAAAAAGCAGTTGTGAGGTATAAATCAATAAGATAGGAGTCCAAACGGAGCGTAAATCTCGGATGAAACACGGAATTCGAGGCCGAATGTCTATGCACCGAAAGGAAGTCATTTCAGCTAAAAGTGAAAAATCTCTTGAATAAGTAAATCCAACAGGGCATTTACCAAGTTGACCCGGGCACCTGCCAGGTAAACATGGACACTGAGAGAGCCGCTCAGGAGAAAATTCGATGACCTGTTACGACGAAATTAGTCAATAGATGGCTAGTACAATTTAGGTTGAATAGCCCGCAAGACCAGTTCATTATTATTATTATTATTATTATTATTATTATTATTATTATTATTATTATTATTATTATTATTATTATTATTATCTAAGATTGTGAAATTAGCCAGTTTTTTGTTGTTGTTTTGATTTTTTTAAAAAAAAAATCCCGATTTAATGTTAATGAAAATCACCAGCTGGCAACACGAAATATGGTCAGCAAGAGAGACCGAGAGAGACGTTTTAACTTGTAGCTGCCTCCTCTCGACTCAGCGGCCTAAAGACGGTGGGTTCGACTTCAGCATGCGATACCACGACCACTCTGCACCTCCTCACAGAGACGTCTATAGCTGACGTCATGCGCCATCATGCGCTGAGGATAGCGAGGCTATAATCGACGTCATGCGCCATCTGCGCTGAGGATAGCGAGGCTATAATCGACGTCATGCGCCATCTGCGCTGAGGATAGCGAGGCTATAATCGACGTCATGCGCCATCTGCGCTGAGGATAGCGAGGCTATAATCGACGTCATGCGCCATCATTCGCTGAGGATAGCGAGGCTATAATCGACATCATGCGCTGAGGATAGCGAGGCTATAATCGACGTCATGCGCCATCATTCGCTGTCATATAGCGAGGCTGTCCGTTTAATTAGAAATGAGTGTTGCTGTAACAAGTTAGCCCTATAACAGTTGGCCCCCACCCGACTCCCTTATGCGCCACCACAACTTTGGCAGAAAAGCATGTCTCAGAGTAAAGCCGTCATGACATTCTTCCGATCTTCGCGAATGCGCAGGTGGCGCTGGTTTACCGGAATTCTTCCATAGGCAGACCAGGACCCTGAGAACCAGCTGGCCCCTTTTATAGGGTCAGTAATGAAAACCCAGTTGAATAACGTTGTGAAAAATATAGCAGTAGTAGGAGGAAATCAGCAACTTCTAAAAAGAAATGTAATATTAATAATAACGGTGCAAATTTTTTTCTTCCTGTCAAGCGTTTATGACTAAGATTTATGCGATCGACCTCAGTCCGCCAAGAAAACGACGGGTCCGGGAGAGAGGCGCACTCGCCCAGTCGTCGTTGAATCCCTGCCTGGGTGACGGGTTAGGGGGGGGGGGGTGGATGGCGGGAGACTAAGTAAAAAAAGGCTACTTTAAGGTGCCAGACAGCACGTAGAGGACAAGATCGATTCATTGGGTTTTAATCGAGCAATCGCCTTAATTATGCACGCTGCTGCAAGCGCATTGTTCGAATCGTCGTCAGCAGAACAGCGCCCTGCCGCAGTCGGTCGCCATCGTAACCCTCGCTAGTACGTTTCGGAAGGCGGCAAATAGAGACAGGCGACGGAGTGAAATTCCTTCCGCGTGTGTGTGTGCTTTCGTCGTGCTACCTGTTGAGGTACGGAGAGCCGCGCGCTGGACCAGCGGTTGCGCTGGCTGTATCACTGTCTGGGCTGCCAAGAACCGCCGTAGTAGTGGATAGGCCGATCTGTCAAAAGGCTCGGTCGGTATAGATGTCCGGATAGTAGCGCGGATCGCTCAGATGTGCATGGTCTCTTAGCTGTTTACTTAAAATGATATTGACTGGTTCTTTTGTCGCCTTTTTTAGAAATTTGTTCTTCAAAAGACGTGTTTGACGAGTGAGACGAGAAAAGGGGGAATTATGACCCGTGTGTTTCACTGCGCGGACATCTGTTCCTCCGAGGTCCCCAGCGCTCTGCGGACCTAGAGACTCGGCTGGCTACCGGAGCGCGTGACTGACCCAAACTTCTGTGGCCGCGGATGGCGGCAGGTCAGGGGAATACTGCCAACCGATCTTGGTGCCGCTCCGGAAAGATTTCGACTAAACCAGAAAAAAGGGGGGAGCGGGGCGGGCGGTCGACGGGAACGGGGCCAGTTTTCTGTAGAACTGAAGGTGCCAGTGGCTGACACCCGCCAGGACCCGGCATAGTTTAATGGGCATCCGAGTTCCTCATGGTTTGTCAGACGGTTGGCTGCCAAACCCGGTTTAATGCCACTCCACAGTAGTAATTCCAACAGGCTCTAGTCTGTGATAAACTAACACGGGGTCTGAACAAAAACCGCAGACCGGGCAGCCCAGGGTTAAGCCACCCGCGGCGGGCGGAGGGTCGGTGTGAAGCCGCCAGGGGGAGACGTGAAGCACGCCGGATACTGGCGGAGGGTCGGCGTGAAGCCGCCAGGGGGAGACGTGAAGCACGCCGAATACTGGCTCAGGGGGGCCCCGGGGCCGCACCCTCGCCAACTTTATTACTTTGTGGGAGAGGGGGAGGGGAAACCAAAGCGTTTTGCGGCCGAAATAATCGCCCCGTAAGCACAACGAAGTGGGGGTGCTACGTTATCTTCGCTTAATCTTTCCGTTTTATGGAGAGGGATTGTAAGGGACAGACATAAAGAATCGTTTAGACAGGAGAAAGAAAAAAAACACAACAAACTGAAGGCGCTGTCGTGGGTCACCGCGAACAGCGGGAGCGGGTAGGAGGGGGCAAGCTTTGGACTGCCGAGTATTAAACACACCTAGAACAATGCGAGAGGGCGATGCCGCTGACAGTCTGTTCTGACATCTTGTTTTCTTCACAAAAAGCGAACGGACGTCACAGGGCCGGGCTCCGTAATAAAACCGTAAAATCTTATAATAAAATTAGTAAACTAAAAAAAAAAAATAAACAACAAAAAAAAAACGATGTATATCGTCATTAATTGTGACCGAACCTGTACCGGTCGGCTTCTGTGTCGTATGGCATCCGTCTCTCTACGACTTAGTTACCTGCCACAGAATCCGCCTGATTATCCTTCCACCGGAAACACAGATCGATCTCGAGCCTAACACGCCGCCAATACGGGGGGGGGTGGTGTGTGTGTGTGTGTGTGTGTGTGTGTGTGTGTGTGTGTGTGTGTAACCACCGAAGTTTATTCTGATTGTCAGCAATTCGCCCGCTGGAGGACATTCTTTAGTTACCCGGCTGTTAATCAGCCACGAAACCTGACGTTGAGAAATCTCTGTCATCCGCCACCCTAATGGCTCGACGACGCCCTTTTGTTTTGCTGACAAATTTCGCATTAAAAAAAAAAAGAAAAAAAAAGGGGGGGCAGGTACTTTTCCTTCATACGCCCGGGCGATTCATCACTCGAACCCCCGTTAAGGAAAAGAGGCAAAGCGCATGGTTGACAATTTGCCCACACACAAAGTTGGAAATTCATTAACAGGCTTACTAGAAACGCACGTCGTCTTTCTTCTCCCCCCCCCCCCCACCACCCAGCAGAAGTGGGTTCTCGTTTGTAAAGAACGTGTTCTTGGTGTTTGGAGGGGGGGGAGCACCAGTCTTCACGCAAACTGCTTCTTGTTAATTCCGGTAGGCGGCCGTATATGCTGCCGAGTTACTGTTACTGCCTCTCCTTCAGAGAATCGGATTCATGCTCGTATAAAAAAGGGGCGGATAACTCCCCTACCCCCCCCTTCCTCCTATCCGAATGCGTGAGTTTGGGATTTTGGAAACTGACTAAAGTATAGTTAGAAATCTCTGTTCTGATTTCTTTTTTTTAAGTTATGTTTTATGCCGTCGCCCCCTCAGAATGTATATATTTTCTAATATTTAAGCATATATACATATATATCCGTAAATTTTTCTTTTAATTCAACCCATAGAAACAGGATAAAATATTGTGAAGTAAGAAATGCGCCACCAACACAAATGTATCCCTGTATTCTGACAGTTCCTGTTATTTAATCTTTAAAATAATAAAAAAAAAAATGTTCTTTACGTTCGTGGTGAATCAACATTTCAAAATAAATCAATCAGTTTAGAACACCGGTTCCAGAAAAGGGAATTAACTAACGAGATCTGAATACAAAAACTCGATTAGTATGAGGCTCGGCTATCCAGTGTGACATTCTATAAGCTCTTTGCTGAAAGTCATGTTTAAGCAGGCAAGGCTCGCTTTCAGATGAAAGTCACCGAGATGTTATTGATTCTGTTGCGAAATCAGATCGAAAGATCGAATGACTCGTCCGTCCAAAAACTTCAATAAATTACTCGCTTGGAATTCTATCGAATTACGGCCCATTTTCTCATAGTTTACCATTTTTTTTCTCTAGTTTGATTTTTAATGTTCTTTTGCAATAACGTTAAAAATAATAAAACAAATGTTTCTCTCTCCCGTAAAATTTTGATCAGTAGACACCTCCGTTAGGTATCTGAATAGCAGGTGTTCAGACAAGGGCTCCAGGACTGTTATCCTAGAGAAAGCTGACTACATCAATAAGAGGTACCTTCCTACATTCCAAACTTTCATCGTGGCAATGAAAATCCTGACGTTTATATTAAATGCCTCGGAAGATATTTATTAACAATGCACAGTGACACTGTCGTTCCTGCGCCTAATTGTGCATCTCTACGGCCACTGGGATCGAAAGCTGGTATCCATAATGGACTCGTGAAATTCGAAACAACGAAAAAGGATGTCTTGTGGGGAGGACCTATTTTGTCAGTCACGGGTGCTCACTATTAACCCTGTTTCTTACCTGATTATACTGCTGCAATCGATATTAATCAATGAATAATTGATTACACGCTAGGGGGGAGGGGAGTGGGGAGACGAGGGTCTTCTCTTGAGATATGTTAATTTAAACAACCCGCGCTGCTTCATTGTTTACGGGTGTATATCCAAGCTGCTATCAACAGATCGTATCACGGTAACCGCGGCAAGCGATGCGTGAATCGTCAGTTTTGTGTTCCCAGACGTTCCATTTAATTCAATGATAAACTGCGCGTTCAAAACGACAGTTTCGGGCCCCGGGGGGGGGGCGGGCGGAGTGGGAAGTGATTGTGTGTGTGTGTCCCTTCTCGGTCCCGCCCTTTTAACGGGTTCTATTGAAAAAAAAAAAACGCACAATTTGCTGGCCTTTCATCTTAGATGCTTCCGCAACACCCCTGCATCATTTCCTTCCCTTACTGACGGTCACTACTATCGTTGTATCTCTTAGGCGGCCCGATTACTCGCCATGCCAGCTCGCGACTTCCCAGAGAGGTCTGCTTTAACTCCCTTCTTCATAAACTCGCAAAACTGCATCTACCTCAAACACCCAAAAAGGGTATTTATCCGCTTGACAGCCCTCCACCCCCCCCCACCTATTCGGGTCCGTTTGCAACACTGTCTGATTAAGCTCTGTGCTCAACCGTATCCGCTAGGGGAAACTTAGCCTCGTTTTCAGCACTCAATAGAATCGCTTCTCTCTTGCGTTCTTCTTCTCCGGGCTATTTTACTTCCGTTCGGTGTCAGCCGTCCGCCCGTCCCTCTACCTGGGCAAAACCGTCGAGTGTCCCCACGAGAAGCTCGCCTCGCTTCTAATCGGCAAAGAGGTTCCCCGACCCCTTTTTGCATAGTTTTTTTTTTTTCCCTCTTATTTTAAAACGTGAATATCTTATTTCGTTGTTTCCTTTCTCTCCCACATGCGGGCACCTGCTCCAGCCTATCTTTCCCGCCTGGGATGAGCTTTACTTATCTTGAAGGCGAACTCGGGTATTTCGTAATTATGTTTGTTTAAATTTAAGTTTATTTCTGCTCTAAATAATATAAAACTATGGGGGGGTTCAGATGAAGCCCGACCGGCTACCGTTACAGTGACGGTTTTCCGCGGGGTTAGGGTTAGAAAACAGCGATTATAACCGACTTGTTAGATTTACGTATTTTCTTTTGCGTCCGCGCATCGAATCTTACATCCACTGAGTTATGGCGAGAAATAAACCGGATATACTATTAATAATCGTCTCCGCGCTTCCGTTTCCTTCCCAGAAGCATTTTTGTCAAGGCTCTAAGACTATCGGATGGGTTCACTGCAGGCACTATAATGGCTTTGTCTTTTTTTCTTCTTCTTCTTTTTATTTAATCTCAAAACTGTTCAGTTAGTGAAAAAAAAAAGGGGGGGCATTGTAGAGATCAGCTGAAGATTCAGCTTCTTCTCTGAGACGGTGTTTTCTAGGTAGCCCTAGGTATCCACGACGCGCTGTAACTTGTACTGGTTGGTAGCGGTAGTTCTACATTA
>JACATO010000865.1:0-10000 GCA_018389105.1 Nautilus pompilius | reverse complement strand
GGATGGAGCGATATATACGGATTTGCTGTTGCCTTATTAATGAGCGTGTGTCACAGCCCTAATACAGGTTTGGAGGGGCAAATGCAATCTCAGGTGGTATACAGAGGGTTAAATAAATAATTACTAATGGAAAACACACACACACACACACACATCCATAACTATCTATGTATGATATAATATATACACATACGTGTATCTTTGGCCAGTAATTTGTTCCTTACCCTGACAAAAAAACAAAAAACAAGCGGTGTCTACTTTCAATTTTAGTCATTTTTATTTTTTTTTTTTTGAAGACTCAGTTTTTAAATTTACCTCATAAATATTTACAGATTTAAGTTCTAAATTTGGTGAAATTTTTTAAAAGTTGCTGCCGGAAACAGATATTTTTTTTATTTCCTCTTTTTGAAATTTCCCCTCCATCCTGCGCAGCGACGGTGCTATTGGATAAGGACGCATAGTCTCTTTCTTTGAATGGTTCGTATCTGCCTTTTCAACGAGATGTTTAGAATGAACATCTATTTTATTTATTATTATTATTATTATTATTATTATTATTATTATTATTATTATTATTATTATTATTATTATAACCGAACGGGATACGAAACTAGCAAAAGCCCAGAAACAAAGTGCGCGCGCGCGCTGTGGCAGGGGATAATTTATTATTAGCTGGTGAGAGGAGTTCGCGACTCTTAAAAATGTTTTTTTTTTGTTGTTGATTTGTTTTCAAAAAAGAATAATCGTTGCACCTATTCCACAGTCCTGGCTCTCCGTCCACTGCTCATTTTCATACGCAGTTTGCTCGCGGAAGGAACTGTTCTGTCTACGGCTTGTTTTCTTTGTGTGTACCAGCAAGGGAGCGAGACAGCCACTGGTTTCTCCCCTCCCGCCACAGGTGTCGTAGAGGCCGTCTATACTGGTTGGTGAGGGTGTGTGTGTGTGTGTGTGTGTATGTGTGTAAGTGAAACCTAAAGGGTCAGTGCTACCTGGGACTGGCTGAGGAAAAAAAACAAAACATATCTGTGTTAGCCGAGATTGGCTAATAAGGGGATACCTCCGTTAGTCGGAATTAGGCGGACGGAAGACGCTGTGTTGGCTGGGTGTGCGTTGGACGAGCCGGGCCGAGAGAAATGGCTGCGGTGGCTCGGACAAGCCGAATCGTGTCGTTACTGCCGTGCGACGCAAAGCCGCTTGGCAGGGATTTCTCGCCAGAAAACCGACCGGCCGAAGATGAATAGATAGATAACGTGGGGAAGTTTCCCGAGAAATATCATCTGCCCCCGCGTGTGGGTGTGTGTGTGTGTGTGTGTGTGTGTCAATGCATAGATGACTGCAAGCCACGAATCGGGCGCATCTCTAATGGCGAGTGAGGCTGGAGCGAATTTTCCTTCTGATCGTCGTTCCGTTCTTCCCACTGCTGGGTTTTCGGGTTTAAGGAAAAGACCACAAAACACACACACACACACACAAAGCGACGAATTCACATGAACGGGGGTTAGGAAACGTGGTGTCCTTTGTGTTTTAGTCAAAGCTCCAGTGTTACTATGACTACAACAGTTTTATATCATCGCCGAAAATAACCTACTTCTTGTCCCAATAATAATAATATAAATAATAATAATAATAAATAATAATAATAATAATAATAAATCAAAAAGATTGTAAATTATGGGCAGGTATTTTGTTAAAGCGTAAAAAATTTTTCTGCGGGCCTTCAGATACCAAACCGAGGCCGCTGAACGCGCGGACGGTGAGAGCGTGTGGTACGTAGGCCATCCCAGAACGAGAAGTAAAACGTGGTTAAGTTTACTTACATAACTGAACCACATATATATATATATATATATGGCCTCTCTGCCAGCCAGTCACCCGTGTACGAAAATCTCTCTGGCTAGATTGCATTGTAGCAAGATGTTTTCTTTATATAGAAAGCCAAAGTTGCCTGCCCGTCTCACCACGTAACGAAGAGGGGATGGAGTGGTGAGATTTCTATCGGCTTGCTAGTTTAAGGCGCTCCCTCGGTAGAGCAGTGTGGGGGGGGGGGCTCCTTGTATCCTTGGACGGCCTCAGATCTCTGCACTTGAGGAGAACGCTTGCTATTAACTAAGGGTGTGTGTGTGGTATTTCCCTTCACCACTAGAGATCCGTGTCGATGGAAAGCTCTGTCCCCTCCGAAAACACCGCCTCGCCACACCCACAGGACCGCTCTCGGCTCGGTAACAGTTGGGGGGGGGCGATAAAAGAGGACACTCCCTAAGTAGCTCCTGGTTTCCACTGGCTGTTTCGGTGGCGCGAATCATTTAGAGTGAGAGCCGGGAGTCGTTTGTCGTCTCCTCCCCCCCCCCCCGGGGCTTCACTCCCTTTAAGCGCCCCCGTCTCGCGCTCTCGGCTCCTTCCAGTTGACGGTGCGCAACGCGAAAACGTGTGACGATTGAAAGACAGAATACAAGCAAACGGATTAATTTCCACTGCGTCTCCACGATGTCAGCAACAGCTGAACGGGGGCTGATTGGTTATTAGAGGGTCGCACCGTGCTGCCACCTCGGGCACGGACCAGGAAAGGAAATTCACCGCGAGCGGCATTCTGGGAAGGCTTCAGACCAACAAGTACCGATGGTAATTAGCGCAGCAACTGGCCAGTCATGACCGAGCTCACGAAGCTTAACCAGGAGCGTGGCGTATAGAGAATCTCAGGAGATCGGCTTTCGGTGATGCCCGGGTTTACCTGGAAATTTACTTGATGGTTAACGGAGCAGCTGGCGAACTGGAAGGGTGGGCGGGGCGGCGGCGGCGGCGCGAGTTCCCGTCGATCGACCGGGTGTAGCGACTGCGTAAAGTGAAAGTAACCGACAGCGGTTTTCGTGATGTATCCTTTAACACTGGGACCCTATACTCGTCGAGCGCGCGTCCCAGGACCGGTGGAATGTGCGATGCAGTATTACGGATGCGACATTACCTGTTACTCGCCTGAAGTAACAGGTGTGCGGTCATTTCATAGATAGCAATACCACCATTGATTAGAACCCGAGTTTGTCCCCTGCTTCTTTTTTTTTTTCCCCGGAAGTCGGCCAAATCCAGTCCCTGGTTAATACGTCAAGTGGGAACCGAAGTGGGAGGAGGTGGGGGAGCCACACACGAGGAGAAGAAATGTACACAGCTTATGGTTCCGTGTTATAAACTGGAAAGATTCTGGCCATAGGCGGGTCTCTCACCCGTCCACCCCCACTTACCTCCCCCTGTCGTTCGAGAAGGAGCGCGTGGGCGGGCTCCTCGATCATTTAACGCTCGATATCGTGATCGAGGGATCTTCGCCCCTTTATCCAGCGCCTCGTGTTTGCGGTGGTGGGGGGGGGAGGTTCGTGTAGGATATGGCGGCTGGGTTGCACTTCCTGCGTAGAGTGGGAAACGGCTTTCTTCCGATCTAAAAGTAAAAACCCGCGGACCGAGCGAACGATCGCTGAACGGCCTCGTCGAGCGGGCAGCCATCCGAGCGGAAAGAGGCTGCCGCCATCCGCTTTCAGCTCGGTGGAAACGCAGTCTGGGGAAGACGGCTTCGGCGGGGGTGAACGGACTGCGAGCCGACCGCCGATTTCACGGATGCCGCTGACGCGTCAAGATGGATGTATTTTCGGTTTGAAAGGAAAGGAGTGAAACGCGAGAAACTCTCGGACCGTAGGGCGAGAGCCACAACGTCGCGAGACTCTCGGGTTCAGCCGGCGGCGTGACGTCAAAGCCAGACGACGGGGGGGGGGCAGGGGTGACATCTCTCTCTCCTCTCTCTCTCTCTCTCTCTCTCCTCTCGTCTCCTCCTCTCTCTCTCTCCATCTCTCGAAATGCGGGAAATCTCCGTGAGACTTCAATCCCGGCTTGTTGCCCTCGCTCAGTCGAGACGCCTATGCTTCGATTCTCTGCGATTTTCCAATGAATAAAAAAAAACAACAACAACAAAGAAACAGAGGAAATATCTTGAGGCGGTAATCAAAGCCAGCGACAGCATGACGAGCCAACTCTGCACGCGGTTAGCCGCCACGTCTGAGAATACAACGATTTTTATGATATAATGTATCTACAGCAGCAGCAACAACAACAACAACAAAAAAACTGTATTTCTTTATTCTTCTATTCTCGCCAAAGACAGAATACCATCGATCGATACCTTTACCATTATAACTGGCTTTGTATCCCACTGAGTCCCCGTCCTCGGTCGGCCACAGTGCGCCCTGGATATCCACGTTCCGTGCCCGGGCCCTGCTGGGGAGCAGACAGCATCCGGCAACCAAGCCGAAAGTTCTCTCAGCAGTTGCAAACACTGGAACGTTTCATTTCTGTCGCTTTACCGTCCGCGGTCCTGGTCAATGAAGCACCTGCTTCTGCGAAGTCGACGGTTTTGACTCCTTCGGCGATGTGGCGACCTGTGACCATTTATGATACACCTGGAGACTGCTGTGTCATTAAGCCGTGCGAAATCAATAAGATTTCCTCCCACCATCTTACGCTTGTTTCTGTATAGTTCTTCCCGAAATACCTAGCGGCCAGGGGCACAATCGCAGATTTTTGCATAACAGCTAACGAGACAACCCTTTTAAATTTTGTAGTGCATCGGCTGTGTGTGTTCTATCAGGGTGTTATTTTTTTGCTCCAATTTTTGCTCCCTGGAATGATGGCGACCCGTTTTTGTTTTTTCCTTACAAAATAGAGGCCGATTTGATTACAAGACTTTCCGCTATTTTTTAGCAGGAAGTCCTAAGCGGAGGGAGAAGCACTGTAAGCGTCACCATGGCGTTACTGGCATTACCTTTAGTAAGATCTCTGCCAGAATAAAACGGAGGTGGGGGCTTGTTTTTTTGCTTTTGTGCATCAGTCGTAAATGTATAACTCTTTCCAGACTTCTGTTTTTTTCGTCAGGTAAGTCTGGATGTGGGCCTAATTCTTTTGCATTCGGCAACGTGCGAGAGAGAGAGATGAATGTCACTACACAGAGAGATGACATCAGTATACAAAGAGAGATGACGTCATGACGTCAATACACAGAGAGAGATGACATCAGTATACAAAGAGAGGTGACGTCATGACGTCAGTACTGAGAGAGATGACATCAGTATACAAATAGAGATGACGTCATGACGTCAATACACAGAGAGAGATGACATCAGTATACAAAGAGAGATGACGTCATGACGTCAGTACTGAGAGAGATGACATCAGTATACAAAGAGATGACGTCATGACGTCAATACACAGAGAGAGATGACATCAGTATACAAAGAGAGATGACGTCATGACGTCAGTACTGAGAGAGATGACATCAGTATACAAAGAGAGATGACGTCATGACGTCAATACACAGAGAGATGACATCAGTATACAAAGAGAGATGACGTCATGACGTCAATACACAGAGAGAGATGACATCAGTATACAAAGAGAGATGACGTCATGACGTCAATACACAGAGAGAGATGACATCAGTATACAAAGAGAGATGACGTCATGACGTCAATACATAGAGAGAGATGACATCAGTATACAAAGAGAGGTGACGTCATGACGTCAGTACTGAGAGAGATGACATCAGTATACAAAGAGAGATGACGTCAGTACTGAGAGAGAGAGAGAGAGAGATATTCTTCTGCGTGATGTATCAGAAGGCTCAGGTAAAAAGTGTCGGGGAGAAACAGTGACTCCATGTATTGCTTCAGATGGGCAACTTTAAACTATAAAGTTACAAGCTACCTCTGCTGCTCTACCGGTTACATCCGGGGCGCACGGGTCCCGCTTTAGCTGAAGACGGTTTTATTGAGCCGCGATTTCTCGGGAAAGGTAAAATATCGATCCAGCGGAAGATCTAGAGGCGGGGACAATGTCGGCTCGCACGGAATTACTTTATTTCTCCCGAGTAGGCGAGGCTTAAGCAATTGTTCCCTTCGTGAATGAAACAATTTGGGGCACATCATGCTATCGGTAAATCGTAATTGGAAAACGATCAGCGGCGACCAGCCTGTGGGGACGGATTTCTATAGCCCAGTCATCTATCAAGTTGCTCCGACCAACAAAATGGCCACAGCTCGTCCGGAAGCCGCTGTACCGCCCACCGCGTCTCCGAGCCCGAGGCCCTCCGCCCTCGGGGGGGAGACTTCATTGTTCAGTGAAACGCAAGAGACAACTCCGTGCTCCCTGCTGCGATTAGCGCTCCCCCTAATCGCCTGTTCTTTAATTCTTCGGTGAGAAAATAAATATTTGGGTTTGAAGAAAGGTCACAGCCCCCTCTAAAGGTTTATAGACGGCAGTGTCGCGTTACACAAAGTTAATTTATCACCCTAACAACCTCGCCTCTCGCGTGTTTACTTTAGTTTCGGTCTCGTTCCGGACCACAATAGGGGGCGGTAACTCGCGCCAGCCGAACAACCGCACAAATTTTCATGAGATCGAGACTCACAATAAAATATTTGGAACTAATTCATCGAATATAACCTACGTGTCAGTACCTCAAGCATATAAATCAGGGGGAGCCGCGGGGAGTTGTAACAAGTCGGGCCCCGGGGTGAGGGAAGGGAGTCGTTGCTGCACCAAGGGGTGTTATTTGGCGCTGCCATGGAGGTCCGAACTGAAAACATAAAAATAATTAGAAGATAAAAGCCATCCAGATACCTTGGTGAGTAAGGGTTTTGTTCACCTTCAAAAGCCCACTACTATCTTGAGGCGGCGCTGTACAGACGCTGCGAGTTTCCCCTTCTTTTCTTATGTCAATTTAATGGAGGACAGTGATGTGTCAGGGATCCGGATAAAAATTAAACGGAAAAAACACTTTCTTTACCAATTCAATCTGACACAGATTATTACCTTATTATATATTTTTTACTGCACTTGGTTTTCCTTTATTAAATATATATACTAAGTTGGCGTTGGAAAATTACTTCCGAGACTTGCTGAGAACAATTATTCTACGTTTCATTCATTTATTAATTTTGGAAAATCTATTCAAAGATCGCGTAGTTAGAACCGATTCACAGTCTAGGTTCAGCGGAGTTATTTCTTCTCTCTCTCTCCGTACCGACGTTATATCTCTCTCTGTATTGACGTCATCTGTGTGTGTGGTGTGTGTGTGTGTGTACTGACGTCACTCTCTTTCTCTGTACTGACGCCATCTCTCTCTGTGTACTGACGTCATCTCTCCATGTACTGACATCATCTCTCTGTGTACTGACATCATCTCTCTTTCTCTGTATTGACGTCATATATCTCTCTGTTTACTGACGTCATCTCTCTCTCTGTGTACTGATGTCATCTCTCTTTCTTTGTACTGACGTCACTCTCTTTCTCTGTACTGACATCATCTCTCTGTGTACTGACAGCATCTCTCTTTCTCTGTATTGACGTCATATATCTCTCTGTGTGCTGACGTCATATCTCTGTGTGTTGACGTCATCTCTATCTGTGTACTGATGTCATCTTTCTTTCTTTGTACTGACGTCATCTCTCTCTCTCTCTCACTCGCAAAGAAACAGAGCGGTGACGTATATGTATCTTTACCTACAAGACTTTACTAAAAAAGTATTTACTTTTCACTTACACTAAAAATGTAAGAAAAAAAAAATGTTGATCCGCGTTATTATCTACCAGATGATCAGTCTTCTAATAGAAATGTTTCGCACAAATAAGTCGTTAAACAAAGGTTCATGGGAAATAAGTGGTCACTTCAAGGGCGGGTCCAAACGACGGAGCTGAAGCTGTTGAGTACTATCTCAGAGAATGGCCAAAATGGCGCCCAGGACAGAGAAGCCTGTTGGGGGGAGAGAGCAGCCCTGTTTGTTACCAGCGTTTCGGAGATGCTTTTTTTAAGACATGGAAGTAGTAACAATGCAGATGAATCACTACCCATTGACGGAAACCGATACAAATGAAGCCACGTCAAAAGAAGTAATTTACAAATTACAGATTTACCGGACACTCGAACACTTCAAGATCGCAGCGTCAATTGCAGGAAATGAGGTTTGATGCCGACGATGTTATGTATTTGCCGAAATGCATGTTAACGCACACCCCCACCCTGTTCACAGATCTGACGACGTCTTCAGAATGCAGGAATCGCGACATGCAAATTTCTTGGTTTATTTTCCAGAAATCGCTCTATAGACAGGGCGAGGCATCGCTGGTTGGAGGCAACCAAAGCTGCATCATTTACTGCAGGACGCGAGCATACCAGTGATTCCTCTCACCGTCATCAGGAGGCTGAGATACGACCATTAAAAAAAAAGATGGAAGGAGCCCGTCCAATAAACCACTTCCGGCTGAGCGGTATCTTCGTACACGTGGTGCTCAATGTCGCAGATTTTGAGCTAACGTCGTTGGTTTGTCATTTTCTAGAGGCAGGATTCGGGTTCGTCGCCATCCGCATGAACGATTCGCAGACTGTCACCACGGGTAACAACTCAGAGTTGGCAGGTAGCAGCGCCACGAAATGGCGGTCAGCGACTGTTTCAGGACCGCAGGCCGACAGCCCGGTGGTGTGTAGACGCAGTATCCTACACTTTCTCTTTTACAGCTCCAGCCCTCCCCCCAAACGGCAAGAATGACACGAGAGTCAGGTCCTTTTTTGAAGGTAGAACAAACGGCGTCACTCCGCCCGAAAGGTCATCCAGATTTGACCCCAGCCCTATCAAGTGAGTTTGGGGTGGATTATGGTGACGTCATTACCGGACTAACGTCGTGCACACACACACACCGTCACTCGTCGCCAGGGGCCTGTCACACCACAGCAGAAATGGGGCGACATTCCTGCAGTTTGGTTAAAGCCATAGCGAGAGGCGACCTCATCAAGGACTGAGTTGCTGGAGAATATTGGTGCCACGTGACGTGACATCATTCAGGGACATGACGTCAAACGATGACGTCATATGTGATCGATAATCTTGAAACTCCATTTCTGTCAATTGTATGTGTTTGATGAATATAAGCGTGTGTGTGTGTGTTTAACGTTTAAAAAGATTGATGAATATAAGTGTGTGTGTGTGTGTTTAACGTTTAAAAAGACTTATAAAACACAAAGATAGAAAAAACTTGACGATTTGATAAAAATAAGGCTGACAAACTAAATTCTTCTTATTTAAAAAAAAAAACTGAATTTCACAAATTATCTCGCAAGTGTTGATTTTATGTGCAAACTAGCATTTACAACTTGATTCATTTTTCTAAGCTACAATTTCCTTTTGATCTCCCGCCCTCAAAAAGTGTTTACTATCAAATTCTGGGCTTTAATATCTTTATCAAATAGCATAATTTCAATGAACAGTTTTTATAGTATTTATTAGTTTATTTATGTAAAAAAACCTTCATTTTTACTAATTCAGTGTATCTGGCAGTCCTACACGAAGTTAAGAAGACAATTACTGGCGACAGGGTTAATTAACGTCCACGTGTAGCGGACAGCTTGTAAAATGTGCCACCGTTAGAGCTTCAGAGAACTATGAGAGATACTAGAGGTACTAACCCATCCCTAGTAGGTGTTCACCAGCACCCTTCAGACCTCAGAACACACGAGCGAGGACGCCACCAGCTCGTCTACAAAGACTCGGTGGTGAGGGTGAGCGGATGCTAAGGTTCTAGACAGCTGCTCCTACAAGGTCTCGATGCTCTTGGTCCTTTTCGGAAACTGGCCGGCGGCAGGATGTGAAGTGCTGTGTAATCGACCTCGTTTGTCTGGGAGAAATCTCCCATGGGGATGCGGATGACCGCGGAACGAGCGGAAATAAGGGGGTCAGTGCCATTTCTCTACCTTTCCTCGCAAGCCACCGTGTGTCCGGACAGCGGGGGAAAGAGAGAGAGCTCCGCGACACTTAAACACCGCTAGCGCTGACCGACCGTTTGACCGACGATCGGGCAAACAGCTGGACGGGGAGATAATGGAGGGAGAGTTCGCTTTACGGACGAATCGATATCAGATCGCAGTCCAAGAAGATGACGATGTGGAAGGGAAGTGATCGTCGAGAACAATGCTTCT
>JACATO010000864.1:0-71916 GCA_018389105.1 Nautilus pompilius | reverse complement strand
TGCCCACCAGGCCGAGCAACACGAGGCCGGAACGGCGCCCCGGCGTCCAAGCCGACAGGAAAGGCAGGCGGAAACACGAACGGGAGAGGAGGAGCCGGGGGGGGAAAGGGGGCGGGCCCACCAGTCCGAGCAACACGAGGCCGGAACGGCGCCCCGGCGCTGCCCAAGCCGACAGGAAAAGGCAGGCGGAAACACGTATAACGGGAGAGGAGGAACGGGGGGGGGGAAGGGGGCGGGCCCACGATGCCAACAACACGAGGCCGGAACGGCACCCCGGCGCCGAGCCGACAGGAAAGGCAGGCGGTAAACAACGAAACGGAACGGGAGTAGAGGAGCCGGGGGGGGAAAGGGGGCGGGCCCACCAGGCCGAGCAACACGATGCCGGAACGGCCCCGGCGCCAAGCCGACAGGAAAGGCAGGCGGAAACACGAAACGGGAGAGGGGAGCCGGTGGGGAAAGGGGGGCGGGCCCACCAGGCCTAGCAACACTATTCCGTAACGGCGCCCCGGCGCCCAGCCGACAGGAAAGGCAGGCGGAAACACGGAACGGGAGAGGAGGAGCCGGTGGGTAAATGGTTTCGGGCCCACCAGGCCTAGCAACACGATGCCGGAACTCCGCCCCGGCGCCAATCCTACATTAAATGCATTCGGAAACACTAAAACTGGAGATTATATCCGGTTTGTGGAGTGTTGCGGGCCCACCAGGCCTACCAACACGGAACCCCTGGGCCAAGCCGACAGGAAAGGCAGGCGGAAACACGGAACGGGAGAGAGGAGCCGGGGGGGAAAGGGGGGGCCCACTATTCCGAGCAACACGAGGCCGGAACGACCCCCGGGCTCCGAGCCGACAGGAAAGGCAGGCGGAAACACGGAACGGGGAGAGGGAGAGAGGAGCCGGGGGGAAAAAATGGGGGGCGGGCCCACCATGCCGAGCAACACTATGCCTTAACTTTTCCCTGCTCCAATCCGACATTAAATTCATTCTTAAACACTAAAACGGGAGAGGATTATCGGTGGGCTGGAGTGGGGCGGCCCACTATTCCGAGCAACACTAGGCCTTAACTTCACCCCGGTTCCGATCCGACATTAAAGGCCGGCGGGAACACACGGAACTTGAGAGGAGTAGCCGGTTGGGAAAAAAAATGGGGGGCCTTCCCACCAGCCTATCAACACTATTCCTTAATTTCTCCACTGCTCCAATCCGACAGCAAATACATTCGGAAACACTAAACGGGAGAGCATTAGGCGGGGGGGAAATTGGACTTCCATCTTTCCTATCAACACTATTCCGGAACTCACCCCTGCCCCAATCCGACACTAAAATTCATCGGAAAGACGGAACGGGATATAATCGGTTAGGATTAGGATTAGGATTAGTATTAGGTAGGAGGTAGGATATTATTATTAGTTATATCATTATTATTCAATCCAACGTTCCTTCAACCTACAACTGCTTAATTTCTACCATAACCATCATATATCTCCCCTTCTCCCTCTATTTTATATTACTTATTTTTAACTTACTATTCACTCTTTTTTACATAACTTAATTTTTATTTAATTTACTCTAATTCATTGCATTTCATCTATCGCACTTATCTCCCCTGACGCTTACCTCCCCTTGACCGTCCTTCGTTACAGACCAACTCTCTCCTCGGGAGCGCCTACGCACATTCGACCTCAATTCTCCTCTTCTCCTTCTCCCCTCTCTTCCCCTTCCCCCCCTTGTTTCCCTTCCCTTTCCTATCCCCTACTTCCACCCATTCCCCGGAAAATAAACATCCCCACCATTCATCCAAAATAACCAAACATCCCAAATCATCGACCACCCCCCCCACTCGGAAACAGAAAGCTCCCCCAGTAAACAAAAGTCCCCCGTCCCCTACCACTATCCCAAAACAAACACCCCCCTTCCCTGTAAACAAAAGACCCCTTACACTTTACCCCCTCTCTCCCCTTGTTCTATTTAAGGCACAAAGGCCCCCCAACCGTTATTTTAAATGCAACGAATGAACCACCTTTTTAGTCCCGTCCCCCTATCATAGCCGACGTCACTCACCAACATTACGACTATAAAAACCCCCCCCTCCCCCACATCCTTACCCTCAGTCTCTCGTAACCTAGGACCATCCGCACGCGTTCTCAGGAAGTAAGTACCTTTCTCCTTTTCCCCTTCCTTTTTATTTCCCCCCAATCTCCTTTCCTCGATCCTTATTTATTAAAGCTTTTAATTTTTCATCTTTTCACGTTAAACAAATTCTTTTTCTATTCTTATTTACTCATTTATGCTTCTAATTCTTCATCTTCTCACGCTAAACAAATTCCCCTTTTTTTAAATCGGTTAGGTGCCTCCCGCTTCTTCCTTTTAATCCACCGGACCACCTGTTCCGCTTTCACCAGCCCGAGAAAGTAGACCCCTTTCTTTTTGGAACAACCTTGTCCACTTTCATACACTTTAAACTAACCCGGGACTCAACTCGCCTGGTGACGGGGCTCCGGCCCCGAATGAGCACGTGCTCCGGCCCGAAGCGGGACCACCTTTTAACCCAGCCTCACCTTGCCATCGGCCCTCCACTTTTATCATTAATACCATTAATTTTGCTACCCTTATTATTATTATCATTATTATTATCATTATCATTACCCTTTGACTCACCAGCACTATTATTATTATTACCTTTTGACTCACCAGCACTATTATTATTATCACCTTTTGACCCACCAGCGCTATTATTATTATTACCTTTTGACTCTATTACCTTTTGACTCACCAGCACTTATTATTATTATTACCTTTGACTCACCAGCACTATCATTATTATTTACTTTATAAAAAAAATTTTTTTAAAAAAAATTAATTAAAAAAATAAATAAATAAAAAACGAAAAAAGAAAAAAAACGAAGGTAAACGGTTAGGGCAACCACACCATACCCCTACATCTCATTACAGCATACTCTCTACAGATAAAAAAAATATATATATATATTTTTCAGCTTAGCCGGACGATTCGGGGAACCACTTGAGCCACCAAGAAACAACTTCAGGTATTGTGCCATTTCTTCTCTCCCCCTCCACGAACAGCTCCCAATAACCCTGCTGAATACCCTCCCTCCCTGGTACGCTCCCCCCACACCTCCTTTCCTTTCCCCCCAACAAACCCCCTCCGAATATGCCTCCCCCTGAACAATCACATGCCCGCAAACCCCAAAACCTATTAACCATCAAGACCCCCTTATGGGTCCTCATATACCGACTCCTCAGATTATTTCACCACATGGACTTCCTATCAAGCCACCCCCAACCACACTTCCTCAGCCACATCATTCGTCAAACAGAAACCTGCCTAACCCCCTCCCTCCCGACTAGATCTCTTTGGAGGGATATTGAACAGGCCAGCAACCGGTGGTGCGCGGATGTAGTAAGCATCCTGATTCGGCACTACCGGAAAACAATTCAAGATCTACTGGAGGAGATCACAGCATACTCACCCTCCAATGGGAGTCTCCACACTGCTTGGAATAAAGCCTACAACCTACTGCGCAGACGTTCCGTCCGAACGTCAGCATACCCATCACACAAATGCTGGAAGGCACTTGCATCCAACATCCCAAAGCAGACCCTAGAAATACAACCCCCCAGAGGGACACTGTACACAATCAACCTCAACCCTAACCCAGGCCACAACTCTCACCGTAGCTCTGAGCCCAATCCCGACAATGACCCTACTCACACAACACTCACCACATCCAACCCGATCCCTAGCAAAAATACCCCCCTCCACCTTACCCATCGACATCCAAGACAGTAATGTCCCCTCAACCCATGACAACAAGGACAATAACAACAGCCCCACTCCATCCCCTGACACACACACGGTTAATGACAATGACACCACCACCCCCCCCCCCCTGACACTGACGACACTAACGCCCCCTTAACTAACGACACCGACGACAGTGACGCCCCCTCCACCAAAGACAACAACGACAGCACAATCCTATCCCCTGACTGCCGATCTAGCGATGTCCCCTCAACCCATGACAACAAGGACAATTACAGCAGCCCCACCCCATCCCCTGACACACACACGGTTAATGACAATGACACCACTACCCCACCCCCTGACACTGACGACACTGACGTCCCCTTAACTAACGACACCGACGACAGTGACGCCCCCTCCACCAAAGACAACAACGACAGCACAATCCCATCCCCTGACTGCAGACCTAGTGACGACCACTCAACTGACGACAACGGAAGCCCCACCATTCCAATAATGTCCTTCCCCCAGATTCCCCTCCCAACACCGACACAAACTGCAACGACGACAGGGACACGAACCACCACCCCATCCCCACCACCAACCACTCCTCCCCCATCCTCCTCCTCCTCCTCCCCAGACCTCTCCCCCACACCGACCCTCCCCACCAATGCAATCCGCCTACAGGTACATTCAGGCATCCCCAAAAGTACCTGGATACTTCCCCTCAGCTATGGACAGACACTTATCATCGGTGATTCAAACATCAAGCACCTCAGTCCACCCGAAGGCATGCTGCTCCATAGCTACCCTGGCGCACAAATCGGGCACATCATTTCCATGGCAAAGAACTCCCCGGTGCCAACGGACCCTGAGGCCAGGAAAGTCCTCCTGTCGGTTGGAATCAATGACCGCCAGGACAGCCCAGACCGGCTCGCCTCTGAGGCAGTACTGCTCCAAGAACTAATCACCTCCGCCTACCCAAATGCAACTATCTTCTTCTCAAAAGTTGCATACAACCCTGATAGATCTACCAACCGCAACGTTAGAACCATCACCAGCCTGAACCAGGTGATGGAGACCCTCTGGGGACCAAACTTTGTAGAAGTCCCCACACACTGCCCAACCGTAGACAGGGTACACTGGACGCCAGCGTTCGCCCATGCCATTCTGAGAACCTGGCGCACAGCCCTCAATTCAAAAAACTGATTTCCATTACTAACCTAAGCTCCCAGGCCCTATCTCCAGCACATACCAATCTCCTTAAAAAGGGCCTGGGATTCATTCCTACCGCACCAACTCCTGACCCAAATATCATCAGGGCAGACATCAGCCATTTTCTCTACAGGAACCGCCTCGCCTATTATTTCTCAGACCAGACAAACACAACCTCTCCGCCGCGTTTACACGACAAACACCCTCATTATCAACACTTCCTCACCAAAGAGGTTCCATCTGAAATCAGTAAATTTGAGTCCGAAATATCTGTACTAGTACAATCCATAGATCCTCCCCACTCCGCTATCACACAATTTACCACGTCCCGAACGACAGGCTCTCGGACAACTATCCCGCCTAGACGATATAATCATTAAACCAGCAGACAAGGGAGGAGGCATTGTCCTCCAAGATAAAATAAATTATGAAAGGGAGGCATACCGCCAACTCCTAAACCCATCTTACTACACCAAAACCGATGTGAACTACACCTCAGTAAATAAAACCAGAATCCGAAAACTGGCCCTAAGGGCCCTACAACAGAAAACCATTGACCGACATACCTACGACTTTCTCACCCATCCAACAAACCCAAAACACCGACAATTGTACCTTCTCCCAAAAATTCACAAGCCCCCGGAGACTTGGCCCCTCCCCCATCGTACCCCAAGGGCCGCCCCATAATCAGTGACCTCAACTCAGAATCATACAACTCCGCTAAGTTCATAGATCATTTCCTAAACCCCATAGCTCAGACACACTAACACATATATAAAAATTCCTATCATTTCCTTCAACTTATACGGTCTGTACACATTCCTGCGGATGCCTTACTTTTTACCGCAGATGTCACAGACCTGTACACAAACATAGACTCACGCGGAGGGCTAGCCACCATATCTCGCTCTCTAGCCAAACATAAGATACCCAGAAAACTCCGCTCCCCCTCATCCTAAGCCTCCTGTTCCTCAACCTCAACCAAAACGACTTTTATTTTGGAGAGGACCACTTCCTACAGATAAAGGGCACTGCCATGGGGAAAACCTTTGCTCCCGCATACGCCAATTTGTATATGGCAGAGTGGGAGACGCTAGGTATAGAATCCTTTCCCCACAAACCTCTAATGTTCGTCCGTTACATTGACGACATCTTTGGTATCTGGACACACGGCAGAGAAACACTGGTCCAGTTCCTTCAACACTTAAACGACCTGTACCCCAACATCAACATCACCCACGAGATCAGCAACACTGGTCTTCCCTTCCTAGATACTAGGGTTTACATCGACCCAGCCAACCCACATTCCATCCAACATGAGGTACATTTCAAAACAACAGACACTCACCAGCTACTACATTCCTCCTCCTTCCATCCACCCCACACATTTCTGGGCCTGGTCAAATCCCAGCTCATTCGATTCTACAGACTCTCCTCTTCCATAACCGCCTTCAATAAAACATGCACCATCTTATTTGCAGCACTGAAACCGCGAGGATATAAATCCAACAAACTCCGTGCTATCAAACGCGAGGTAGAACGCATCAAACCCTCCTTACAGGACAAACCACACGGCATCACCTCAGAAAAGGTTCCACTAATACTCACCTTCTCCACCACTACCAGTTCCCTCTCCACACAAATCAAACTCCAACACTCTTACCTTCGCCTAAAACTTTTCGAAAATATTCCACCCTTAGTTAGGGCCTTCCGGATCAACAAAACCATTAGATCACACCTAGTCTCCAGCCGCCACAAAACCTCGACACGGGATCTCCCAACACTACCCCCCACGGCATGCCATGGCATTCCTTGCCGACTTTGCCCTCGACTCTCTTTCCAAACCACCATAACAAACAAAGACGGCACTTCCTCTTACTACACCGACAGCTCTATCACCTGTGCTTCTCACAACCTCCTTTTCATTATGTCCTGCCTGAGGTGCTCTTACACTCTCATTATGGACTACCCCCACTCTTTCAGAGACGCCTTCCGTCTTATCGATTTCATCCTATCATCCCCAGCAACATACCACTCCCTCAATCACTTTCACCACACGGACCATCCTTACCAGGTTACTGGTCTCCTTTCCAACTCCACTTGGACCCACAGAACCCGAGCTAAAGCTGCCACCCAATGGAGCACCTTGCTCAAATTCCCCACCCTACTATACCAGGATCTCGTACAACTTGTCCGTTTTCTCCGCATTGACACTGCACCCACTTTACCTCCTCCTAATCCCTGATCCACCCATCCTGGGAATGAGGGACCCCTTCCACCCTCCCTCATTGATCCGCCGACCACAAGGAGTTCCGGACTTGCAGGATTGAAACTCCGCCTGTAGTGGCCGGTGTCCGGCTGATGACCCAAAAGATGGATGGACGGAGACAACCCACAGGTAACTCACAGGTAACTCACAGGTAAGACACTTAATCATCTTCTCAACACAGTCGGACTACTAACAGGAGACCTACAGGTAATACACTTAATCATTTTCTTGACACAGTCTAATAATCCCGTTACTAACCTTAACCTCTGGAACCGGGTCCCAGCAAAAACATGGCGCCTTAATTCCACCTAGTGTGCACCACGGGGGTCCACACAGGAGAAGACGACGACCAACAACGGCAGAGCAGCAGAGAAAAAAAAACGTCCACGAAGAAAAACCGGTAACTAACAGGAACCTCGGGTGGTTGCCGGGTTGGGGGGGCCGGCCTGGGGGCTTCCAGAGGACGCAAACAAGGCGCAAAGCACCGCAAACCGCACACAAAAGGCTCCAAAGAGAGACGCGAAAAGCAGAGAAGGCACGCTCCAACCGGACCGAAAAACGCAGGCAGGAGGAGAGGAGGCAAGCCAACCAGACACAGACCGGCCACAGACGGATGGAGGAGGATGGAGGAGGAGGAGATTTATTAGGAGGATATTATCGGGGTTTGAGGGATGGGGGCGGTTGCGACGAGGCCGAGCAACACTAAGCTACACGAAAGGCACGCGGAAAGACGGAACTGGATGAGACACGGGGTACAGGAGTATTAGGAGGAGGAGAGGCGGAGGAGGAGGAGTATGAGGATTAGGTAGGAGGAGGAGGAGGAGGATTAGGAAGAAGAGGGAGGATTAGGAGTAGCCGGCGGGGGGGGGGGGCTTTCCGGCCCCAACGGCACCCCGACGCAGAGCCGACAGGAAATCCAGGCGGAAAGACCCAACGGCACCCCGACGCAGAGCCGACAGGAAAAGCCAGGCCGAAAGACGGAACGGGAGACACGGGGCAGTAGGGGGAGACCCGAAGCCGAACACGAACCCCGAACCCGAAAACCCGAACCCGAAACCCGAACCCTAACCCGAACCCCGAACCCGAACCCCGAACCCGAAACCCGAACCCAACCGAACCCGAACCCGAACCCAAACCAAACCCGAACCCGAACCCTAACCCGAACCCGAAACCCGAACCCGAACCCGAACCCTAACCCGAACCCGAAACCCGAACCCGAACCCGAACCCGAAACCCGAAACCCTAACCCGAACCCGAACCGAACCCGAACCCGAACCCGAAACCCCCTAACCCGAACCCGACCCAAACCCAAACCCAAACCCTAACCCGAACCCTAACCCTAACCCTTTCCCACTATTCCTATCAAACACTATTCCTTAACTTCTCCCCTGCTCCAATCCTACAGGAATTCAGGCGAAACACTGAACGTAGAGGAGCATCCGGGGGGTAAATTTTGCTTTCCCACCATTAGCAACACTATTCCTTAACTTCTCCCCTGCGCCAATCCGACATTAAATTCCATTTAAAACACTAAACTTTATATTATTAACTTTTTTTTGGAATTTTTCTTTCCCACTATTCCTATCAACACTATTCCGGAACTTCACCCCGGCTCCAAGCCGACAGGAAATCAGGCTTACACACGGAACTTTATATTATTATCCGGGGGGGGAAAGGGGCTGGCCCACCAGGCCGAGCAACACGAGGCCGGAACGGCGCCCCTGCGCCAAGCCGACAGGAAAGCAGGCGGAAACACGGAACGGGAGATGATTAGCCTGGGGGGGAAAGGGGCGGGTCGCACCATTCCGAGCAACACGATTCCGGAACGGCGCCCCGGCGCCAATCCGACAGGAAATTCATCTTAAACACGAAACTGCGAGATTATTAACGGGGGGGGGAGGGGGCGGGCCCACTAGCCAAGCAACACTATTCCGAACTGCACCCTGCGCCGAGCCGACAGGAAAGGCAGCGGAAACACGGAACGGAGATTTAGGATCCGGGGGGGGAAAGGGGGCGGCCCACCAGGCTAGCAACACGAGCCGGAACGGCGCCCCGGCGCCAAGCCGACAGGAAAGGCAGCGAAACACGAAACGGGTATATTAGGATCCGGGGGGGAAAGGGGGCTTTCCCACCATCCGAGCAACACGAGGCCTTAACTTCGCCCCTGCTCCAATCCTACATTAAATTCATTCGTAAACACTGAACTTTATATTATTATCCGGGTTTTAAATTTTTCTTTCGCACCAGGCCGATCAACACGATTCCTAAACTCCTCCCCTGCTCCAATCCTACATTAAATTCATTCTTAAACACTAAACTTTATATTATTATCCTTTTTTGGAGTTTTTTTTCTTTCCCACCATTCCTACCAACACTTTACCCCTGGGCCTATCCTACATTAAATCATTCTTAAACACTGAACGGGATATGATTATCCTTTTTTAATTTTTCCCCACTATTCCTATCAACACTATTCCTTAACTTCACCCCTGCTCCTATCCTACATTAAATTCATTCTGAAACACTGAACTTTATATTTATATTATTATCCTTTTTTAAAAAATTTTTTTCTTTCCCACCATTCCTATCAACACTATTCCTTAACTTTTCCCTGCTCCAATCCTACATTAAATTCATTCTTAAACACTAAACTTTATATGATATCTTTTTTCTGGAGTTTTTCTTTCCCACCAGTCCTATCAACACTATTCCTAACTTCACCCCTGGTCCGATCCTACATTAAATTCCTTCTTTAACACACTGAACTTTATATTATTATCCTTTTGTTAAAAAAAATTTTTTCCTTCCCACCATTCCTATACACTATTCCTTAATTTCTCCACTGCTCCAATCCTACATCAAATACATTCTTAAACACTAAACTTTAGATCATTATTCTTTTTTAAATTTACTTTCCCATCTTTCCTATCAACACTATTCCTTAACTTCACCCCTGCCCCAATCCTACACTAAAATTCATTCTTAAATACTGAACTTTATATACACTTTTCATTATATTATTTTATTATTATTATTATTATTATTATTATTATTATTATTATCATTATTATTCAATCCAACTGTTCCTTCAACCTACAACTGCTTAATTTCTACCATAACCATCATATATCTCCCTTCTCCCTCTTATTTTATATTACTTATTTTTAACTTACTATTCACTCTTTTTTACATAACTTAATTTTTTAATTTATTTCATCTTATTTTATTTAATTTACTCTAATTCATTGCATTTCATCTATCGCACTTATCTCCCCTGACGCTTACCTCCCCTTGACCGTCCTTCGTTACAGACCAACTCTCTCCTCGGGAGCGCCTACGCACATTCGACCTCAATTCTCCTCTTCTCCTTCTCCCCTCTCTTCCCCTTCCCCCCTTGTTTCCCTTCCCTTTCCTATCCCCTACTTCCACCCATTCCCCGGAAAATAAACATCCCCACCATTCATCCAAAATAACCAAACATCCCAAATCATCGACCACCCCCCCACTCGGAAACAGAAAGCTCCCCAGTAAACAAAAGTCCCCCGTCCCCTACCACTATCCCAAAACAAACCACCCCCCTTCCCTGTAAACAAAAGACCCCTTACACTTTACCCCCTCTCTCCCCTTGTTCTATTTAAGGCACAAAGGCCCCCCAACCGTTATTTTAAATGCAACGAATGAACCACCTTTTTAGTCCCGTCCCCTATCATAGCCGACGTCACTCACCAACATTACGACTATAAAAAACCCCCCCCTCCCCCACATCCTTACCCTCAGTCTCTCGTAACCTAGGACCATCCGCACGCGTTCTCAGGAAGTAAGTACCTTTCTCCTTTTCCCCTTCCTTTTTATTCCCCCCAATCTCCTTTCCTCGATCCTTATTTATTAAAGCTTTTAAATCTTTTCACGTTTTTCAAATTCTTTTCTCTTCTTCTTACCCTTTATTCAATTTTTTCCACGCTCTTTTTTTTCCCTTTTAGGTGACCCACCTTCTTTTTCTATCCGTTTCATCTTTTCACTAAACAAATTCTTTTTTCTATTCTTATTACTCATTTCTGCTCTAATTCTTCATCTTCTCACGCTAAACAAATTCCCCTTTTTTTAAATCGGTTAGGTGCCTCCCGCTTTCTTCTTTTAATCCACCGGACCCAACCTGTTCCGCTTTCACCAGCCCGAGAAAAGTAGACCCCTTTCTTTTTTGAACAACCTTGTCCACTTTCATACACTTTAACTAACCCTTTAACCCTAACCCTAACCCTAACCCTAACCCTAACCCTAACCCTAAACCCTAACCAACCCTAACCCTAACCCTAACCTAACCCTAACCCTAACCCTAACCCTAACCCTACCCGTTAACCCTAACCCTAACCCTAACCTAACCTGTAACCCTAACCCTAACCCTAACCCTAACCCTAACCTAACCCTAACCCAACCCTGTAACCCTAACCCTAACCTAACCCTAACCCTAACCCTAACCCTAAACCTGTAAACCCTAACCCTAACCCTAACCCTAACCCTGGATTACGAGACATCTGTAAGCTGAATTAGGCGGCAACCCGCTAAATCGCAGTCAAAATGTTATAAACCTAACTTGGGCTCAACCTACTGAGGCGCAGATCATTCTGTAAGATGTCAAAACGAACTAGGAGTGATAAAAAAATCATATATAAGCACAAATCGTGAGGTCGTTGGTGTGACCCCACCTGGTTGGCCGAGTGGTTACGGGTGTACTCCTTCGGGAGACCGTTACTACGAGGCACGGGTTCGCCCCCCGGGCGGGGCGGAGGATGAGCGTCGCTGATGAGGACTAATAAGTCCGAAACAGCTGTCCGGCGCTTCCTTGTGGTTGCACCATTTGACTTTTCACGTTTGTGCTCTGAAAAAGATAAGGCGAATCATTTGTGAAATACTCCCCAGTCATATGGATTACGAGACATCTGTAAGCTGAATTAGGCGGCAGACCCGCTAAATCGCAGTCAAAATGTTATAACCTAACTTGGGGCTCAACCTAATGAGGCGCAGATCATTCTGTAAGATGTCAAACGAATCTAGGAGTGATAAAAAAATCATATATAAGCACAAATCGTGAGGTCGTTGGTGTGACCCAACCTGGTGGCCGAGTGGTTACGGGTGTACTCCTTCGGGAGACCGTTACTACGAGGCACGGGTTCGCCCCCGGGCGGGGCGGAGGATGAGCGTCGCTGATGAGGACTAATAAGTCCGAAACAGCTGTCCGGCGCTTCCTTGTGGTTGCACCATTTGACTTTTCACGTTTGTGCTCTGAAAAAGATAAGGCGAATCATTTGTGAAATACTCCCCAGTCATATGGATTACGAGACATCTGTAAGCTGAATTAGGCGGCAGACCCGCTAAATCGCAGTCAAAATGTTATAACCCTAACCCTAACCCTAACCTTCCCACCTAACCAGCCTTTATAAAAAACCCTTTGTGTAAAGAAAAAAACAATATATATATAAAACAGAGTTAAGGCATTCCGAAAATACCCGTGGGACAACGGCCAAAAGACCCCTATCAATCCAATACTAGGGACCCTTATCGACCAATCAGCGCCGCGCGTCCGCCCGTTATAAATAGGGGAGCCCTAGCATTCAAACCCACTCGTCGCAGCTCCCTTCGCCGTAGCTACCTCGTGTGTATACATCGTGCGTACTCAACGATCAGATCAGCGCCGGCATTAATCAGTAAGTAAATTACTTCTCATCTACACTCTTCTCCGCCTTTCCGCCGGCATCCATCAGTAAGTAAATTACTTCTCATCTACACTCTTCCCCGCCTTTCGGTCGCTTAATTTGTACCATAGTGATCAGAGATCGGCCCTTTAAAAACATCACGGAGACGAACGATAACCAATGTCGGCCAATATATAAAACAAACAAGACTGGACGAACCACAACGACCGAACAGAATCTAAACAACTCCGATCCCACTCGGCTGAAATTGGAGCAGGCAGACCCGCTAATATCTAATCATAATTTTTAACCCTAACCTAACCCTAACCCGACTCCATGTAGCATGCCTTCTCTGGACGACTTAGGAGTGGGGCCCTCCGGACTGGGCTTGGGACACGGTAAAGACGAATAATTTCATCTCCACTTTCGACAATTTAATTCTAGTTTATAATTAATCATGAAGTTGGGTAAATAAATATACATCGAAACAGTTCGGCTCCATGTACCATGCCTTCTTGGGACATTTATCGGGGTTAGAATCTTCTGACTGGGCTTGGAATAGGGTAAAGACGGACAGGCGAATCATTTAATCAACCATCATTACCGAGGAACCTAGGGGAGGAAGCAGTTGACTGTTAGAAATTGGATAGAGTGCGGCAGCTGGATGTCACGACCCATGGTTTAAGGCGAAATCATTGGCGGGGAGATTGGCACTTAACGTTCCGGGATTTGAAAAGTAGACCCGTTTCTCTGGAGCGCCTTCTCCATTCAATATATACCTAACCCTAACCCTAACCTTGTACAACACTCAAACTGGACGCTAACATTCACTTTTTTCCCCACGAATATAAAGACATTTATTTGTATGCTTCACGGTGTGTGCAAGATTTGATGGCCTTCTCTCATTATTACCCTTATATATCTTCTTCGGAGTTTAGAATCTAACTCTAACGTCTTTTCCTGAAGTACAATTTTATTATCGTAGAAGTTATACAAATAAACAAAAAAGGTAAAAATTATAAAGAGTTATGTCCCTTAGCCTATCTCGGTAACAATGCACAGTTTTAATGCCTTCGTTCTATGCCATCTACTAATACCCTCTACATAGTGTATGGCGCGTTAATTCCTCGGAGACTGCTTTTCACGATAGTAACGGGTTCGATCCATGAATGATAGTATTAACGTCCTCACCCTATGCCATCTACTATTGACGGACATCCATGAACAAGGGAAATAACTCGTTATCATAAATTTTATTGAAGCTGAAGTTGTAGAAATAAACCCGTAAAGGGTAAAAATTAAATTGAGTTATGTCCCTTCGCCTAATTCGGTAACAATGCACAGTTTTAATGCCTTCGTTCACGAAAGTTACGGGTTCGATACAAGAATGACAGTATTAACGTCCTCGCCCTATGCCATCTACTATTGACGGACATCCTTGATCAAGGGAAATAACTCGTTATCATACAATTTTATTGAAGCTGAAGTTGTAGAAGTAAACCCAAAAAGGGTAAAAATTATATTGAGTTATGTCCCTTCGCCTAATTCGCTAACAATGCACAGTATTAACACCAGGGCACTTCGCCATATACTAACGCCTACTACCTTGTGGATGGTACGTTCGTTCTTCGTAGACAGCTTTTCGTGAAAGTTACGGTTTCGATCCCCTAATGACAGTTTTGATGAACTGTTTTTATGCCAAATGTAAGTGTTATTTTTATGAAATATTTTTGGTTGTTATTTCAGAGAGGTTAACTTATTTTAGGAAAAGGCAGTTTATGTTTTTTAATCAATATTGTATGATCATTTTTCCTTTATTTTTTTCTGAAAATTTGTTTTTATACAGGCAAAGTTTGGCTACATTAGATCTTCAGCACGCAGTATTCTATGACATAAAAATGCTTTGTTGATATTCTAGCTATTATCCTTCTCATCTGACACCTTTTCCTTTTTCATTAGACTTACCATAAAAAAATGGCGAGAAGGTCCCAAGAGTGCTATGAATGATTTTATTGTGAAATTCATCAGGTATTTTAAACCTGTATTAAATATATTATTTTTAATGGTAAATGTAATAATAATAATAGTAAGTGATGCAATGCAATTGTTGTTTTCTTTTACTTTATCTAATAATTACTGCCATAAATAATATTTTTCTATTTGTTAAAGGTAATGATTATTAATGCAATTTATTTCCCATGGTGAAGAATACGATAAAGAGCAAAGGTATCTAACTTAACAGATAAGCATTATAGTAATTTAAAATATTTTAAGAACAAATATTTTTTATGCATTAAAGGCATTAATCTTATATCTTGGTTGGTGTCAGCTGCCTTTGATTTAAACCAAGGTTTCTCAAACTTTTTGGGCCTATATCATCCTCATTAAACTCCTTGTACCAATGTGTGGCATGATGTAATTGGGGCATGCCAAACTTTCATATATGTTATGTACATGTACCAAGGTTGCTTGAAGTTCCAGGAAGTTTACCCTTACCGCAACAGTATTACAGTAACTCATAAGGAAGCAGCCAAACAACTAAACAGTGACCTACTGTTAACCATCAATTAGTTTGAAAATGCACTAATATTTACAATGCTAAAAGGAAATTGTACATGTGATAGTGAAAAGTTGTATTCCCCAGATGTGTACTGTGGCTTTCCTATCATCTAACTGCTTTGCATGACCTACTAATGGCTCACTTTGAGAAATACAGATTGCCATAAGCATGTCCAGTTAAATATAATTTTCTTCAAAGTGGACTTCAACATTGATGTGTCTCAGAATGTTAGCTGTTCATGTGACCAATGGATTTTCATTATTCCAGGAATTCATTGTTTTAGTTTTGTAACTGCAACTTTTAAATATTTTTAACATTAGAGTTTTAATTTAAGCAATATAGCTGTTATGAACTATTTAATTTTTGATGATATTCTTAACATTTTTCTCATTTCAGAATCTGAATAATACAATAAACTCACAACCTCGGATTTAAAAATTTGTTGTAGAATTTAGTTAGGTTTTTTTTTTAGACTTTTAATATAGAAAGCAGATTTCTAACAACTTATTTTGTTATGGTTAAGTTCTTATGAAATACAATCTTATTATTATAGAAGTTCTATAAACAAACCAACAACCTAAAAATTATAATGAGTTATGTCCCTTCGCCTAACTCGCTAACAATGCACGGTATTAATGCCCTCGCCCTATGCCATCTCTCAATGCCCTCTACCTAGTAGATAGCGTGTTAGCTCCTCTCAGACAGCTGTTCATGAAAAGTTATAGGTTGCATCCTAGAAAGACAGCGTTAACGCCCTCGCCCTATGCTATCAACTAAAGCCTGACATTCGCGAAAAAGGGAAATAACTCATTATCATACAATTTTATTACTGCAGAATATGTAAAAATATACCAAAAAACGTAAAAAATTAGAATGAGTTATGTCCCTTAGCCTAACTTGCTAACAATGCACAGTATTAACGCCTCGAACCCTAACTCCCGGGGAGTTAGGGTCGAGCGTTAATACTGTGCATTGTTAGTGACATTCACGAATAAGGGAAAGTACTCATTATCATACAAATTTATTACTGCAGAATATGGTAAAAATATACCAAAACGTAAAAAAAAAAAAAAAAAAAAATTAGAAGTTATGTCCCTTAGCCTAACTCGTTAACAATGCACAGTATTAACACTGAAGCCAACCACTTTGTTTTTTGGTGATTATTTTTGGAAGGTTTGCTTATTTTAGCAAAAGGCAGTTTGATGTGTTTTAAATCTATATTGTATGACCATTTTTTCTGAAAATTTTTTTTTGTACAGACAAAGTTTGGCTACATTACATTTTCATCATGCAGTATTCAATGACGTAGAAATGCTTAGTTGATATTCTAGATATTCTCTTCCTCATCTGACTCCTTCCATTTAATTTTATTTCTAATCCTTTTTCATTAGACTTATCATGAAAAGAGGGCGAGAAAGCTACAAGGGGTTTTATTGTGAAATTCATCAGGTATTTTAAACCTGTATTAAATATATTATTTTTAATGGTAAAACTAATAATCACAGCAAGTGATGCACTTGTTATTGTTTTTTACTTTCCCTAATAATTAATGCCATAAATAAAAAAGATTTTGCTCATTTGTTAAAGATAATGTTAATTAATGGAATTTATTTCCCATAGCAAAGGTATCTGACTTAACAGATAAGAATTATAGTAATCTATAATATTTTTAGAACATTTCTTTTTATGCATTAAAGGCATTACTCTTATATCTTGGTTGGTATCAGCTGCATTTGATTTAAACCAATATTTCCCAAATTTTTTGGGCTTATGTCATCCTTTTTAAACTCCTAATACCAAGGTGTGACATGATGTAATTGGGGTCTGCCGAACTTTCATATACATTATGTATATATACCATGGTTGATTCAAGGGTCAGTGAGTTTACCCATCACAGTCTATACAAGCACTAGAATTTAAAATTAGGATTTTTTACAGAAAGATGAATAGTTTTGAAGAATTTTTCTAGTAATGACTGAGTTGAGATGATTGAATGTATCCATTTATCCTCATTCTATTTTATTTATTTATTTTTTAAACCAGTGTCATTTCTCTGGCTTTTTGGTCTCATAATTCAACAAATATTATATCATAATGTACTACTGGTTTAAAATGAAGATGTTTTATTTCTAAACATTGTTTGAAGATGTATATGTGAAACAAATATTTGTTAGTATGTAGATGTAGAGCTAGCACCTGCATTAAGAATTATATTTATTTATTTTTTAATGCCTCCGATAGGCCAAAAGTCAGTCTAGTCCTTAAGAGTGCTAGCGATCATGGAGAACGGACCGCTGACCCCTGACCCGGAGACTAACCCTACCCCCTGGACATAATAATAAGATTTGCCACAATAGCTTTCCACCCCATCCATAATCAAATCTCCTTAGATATCTGTAAGTCTAGTTGAGCTGGACGACCCTCTAATCTTGAATCATGTACATTGAAAGCAAACCTAACGCTAACCCTTAACCCTAACCATAACCCTAAACCTTAACCCTAACACCACCAGAACGTCTTGATCGAGAAAAGTTGAAATCATAACATTACGCAAATGTCAGAAATCGAGGGCACCACCGCCTCCCTCTCCCCTTCTTCTCCCCCCCCGGGACAGAGAATTTTTTTCTCCGCGTGGGTGGGTCGCATCGAGTCCCCGTCGGTGTCGTTAGGACCGCCGCTGATTCCGCCACCGATTCATCGCGATTAACCCTTTTGTAACGATAGATCTCGCACGTGGGAAACGTTCCTGCGCGTTCGGAACTTACGGCGGCTCCGACCCACCCCCGCTGCGGAAAGCTTCGCCATTCCTCGACGGTGCGTCGGATCGACGCGGAGTGGACGCCGCCATCGATTAACCCTTTGCTTTCGATCGGCCTCTCCCCCCGCTTACGATGCCGCTCGTAAACAAGGACCGGATACGAGATCGAACGAAACAAATTTTCGTGCAACGACGAACGAACGACACCACAACTTTCTCAAAAACATAAAAACCTGTCTCCCACTAACCTACCTACACTAACTACCACTATGGCATAACTTACCCTACTTGTAACCCTACGACCCTAACACCCTAACCCCTATTCCCCACACTAACCATCTCCCAGCTATCGACTCCTACCTAAAGATCTATCTCCTACCACCCAACCACCAAGCACTGCGACTTCGTAGCACCTACATTATTATTATTATTATTATTATTATTATTATTATTATTATTGTCTCGTTTTACAGCTATGCTATTTTCGTTGCCGCCGCCATCGTTTCGGTTGAGCAGAATCAGTCTCTATTCCCGCTGCAATGACACTGAAGACTGATATTTGCAAACAAAAAAAAGAAAGTTTTAATGCATTAAGATATTCTGTTTCTCATCGCCTAATTTCTGGTACAACGAACGGTCCCCCCGTGTGCTGGAGCTACAGGGTTTTAGCCAAAATGATTTTGGAACGAAATATGGATTGAACATAAAATTTAAGGCTGACCTCGGATGTCGGTAAATTAAATGATTAATATTTTGGTTTAAATGTATGTACATTTTAAGCCATCATTAATAACATTCTGACTTAAATTTACCTTCGAAATAGGACAAATATCATTTAGAGGACACATTTCGCAGGGATGTCTCCCGCTCAAAAATCGCGCCAAGTTGAGGTGAGAGGTAGTCTGCTCGGTTGGTGGGACTAGCGATGGAATGAAGAGAGATATGTGTGTGTGTCTGTCTCTTTCTATTCAGGTTTGTCTGTCTTTCCTTACAAGTAGATTATCTCGTTGGTTTCTGAAATTAAATAACGGAGTAATTAGGTGATGATGTTAAATGACGACTAGGAGAGCTGGTAGTGACTGGGTGTCGGGTGTCTCGTGCTCTGGAGCTCCTCGGTACAGTCGGACAGGTGAGAGGAGATGAATTAAAGCTTCTTCGGGCGATGGAAGAGCGAGACAGTTGTTGGGTTAGGGCTCCGACTTTGAAAAACAGTTTTATGAGGCTGTAAGTGCACTCACTGGCTCTAAGTAGTCGGCCACAACAGCGAGGTTAATCTAATACAACAATGGCTCCTCAATGGCGGAGTCACCACAAGGGGCCGATTTCATTGTCTGTCAGAGGAATAATTTTAAACTGATCTCCCTAAATTTAGAGATAATATCCTTCAGCGATCTTCGAGTTGAGAAATACTATACGCTACTGACTTCAGTCACTGTCCAATTTCCTACAAGATGATGATCTTTTGTAGATGTTACACAAAATTTCGGTGGATGATAATGCAGACATACAATAATACAATGCACTGTACTGACTACAATCTAAAATATGACCTAATAAGCCCGTGTATTACCGTCTGCTGACTGTGATTATCAAATTAAAATCTTGCAAAATCAAAGTTCTGTTGATGTAAAAAGAAATCGTAATAGATCTGGATAAAAATTACTTCTACATGAACATAAGAAAATCCGGACACCTTTCTGAATTCAGCATTTAAAGATGTTGCTGTGGTAATAATATAGCAAAGCCTGAAGATTGTATCCTATCAGGTAGACGTTCCCACCGATTGGGTTAGGGCCATGCAAGGTAAAGAACCATTTGAGGTGAATTTATATTAATTGTGCCTGGTGGTCATGACTACTGTATACGTTTTAAGGTGTGTGAATGGCTAGCAACATTTCATTGAATTATTCATGTGAATTAAACAGAATAATGAAAAGTGAATCCAGTATGTTTTCCATGGATTTACTATTAATGAAAGTATTCCTGAAAATGATATGTATGTATTGTGAGAAACAGTCATCATGGTGCGCAATGAATTTTGTTTCCCTTGTGTAGATACACATTGGTATGTTTCATTTTACAGCAATGTTCAACTTTTCAGCCAAAGAAAGTCGAAATGCGGATGCTAGATGGCATCATCACATGTTGTGGACCAGATGAGGAAAATAAAAGCATTACTCAGAAATGTGGTGACGTTGACAGAGAGGTACTATGCAGGTTTGTCACAGATTTCAAATGTCAACTTGGTTAGAATCAATAATATTTCATGTAAAGCAATCATCATAATTGAAACATTATAATGATCTTTGTATAGTATCCATCCAATGAACAATAGTATCTTTGCCATACAAGGTGATGAAATTAATTTTTGCTTTGGAATGTATTTTTTAAAAGTAGGTAGTGGGAGAAAGATTAAGCAACAAATTGTGTATACTAATTAATATCAAATTAATACTTAATTTTGTGTCTACTCAAGTGAAGTAACTGCTAAATGCATTGATCATTGCCATTAATTTATTTTGCCCCTTGTTTTGTGAAACATTTAACCAGCTTTGAGACTCATCTTTACCAAGAAACTTATTTTGAAAGGTGTTCTTGCACAACTGATTTTTATTTTTTTTTTTTTTTGCATAAGAAAAATCCCCTTAATAACTCATTTTGTACGGCTCTTGAAATCCTGCGGTGTGCTGGAATTTTATTCAGCTTTTCTTTTCCTAAATTTGTAGACAAGCATTAGCGAGGTTACAGAGCTGGTTGTGGGGAGTTTTATGCTAAATTTAAAAAAATACATGATTTGTGTGGCTTTCTTAGTATTTACATTTAATTATTCAGAGCAAGTTTATTCATATTAGAGCATAAAAGGGTGTTGTTTTGTATAATAGATTTTTTGCCTTCTTTACCATTTTGAAAGAAATAATGATTAATCATAGTATATGACCACCAGGGAGTCTCCTGAGGTCATCAGAAAAGGCCATAACTATACTAAAAATAAAAATGATAGTATGGAGAAATTTTGCTTGTATAAATTGTGATATAGAATTTCTGTCAATGAATGATGTTTTCTTTCGTTTATTTGTCCAACTCCATAATCTGCAATTTTTTGATTCATCTGTGTTTAAAATACACGTTCTGTAAATCAGAGATTATGTAGCCTTGTGTATACCAATGATGATGCTCAAACACACTAATATACATACAAATTATCAAGGGAGGATGACTTCTCTGGTGTAGTTGTATAGTTTATTCCCATTTTAAATTACTACTATTATTATTGTATTTAGGATTTAGTTAAGCTTACCATGAACGATGACAAGGTGGTACTTTTGTTATACTGTTGTAGCCAGTAGCAGGGATTCTGTCACCTTGTCTGCTGGCCTCTGTGATTTTCCTTCACTTCCAGTCAGAAGATTTATGGTTTTTTTGTTTCTTTTCATTGTTGTGGCTGGATCAGGAAAGTTGTACTAGTCATGTTTTCACACAATTCTTCCTCCCTCCTTTTTTCCTGGGTCCCGAGCTGATTGATATAACAACACTACAGTGAACTACTACAGGATATCAAGCTATCCACTAACAGTAGAAATAACTAATTTATTCCTTTACATACATACATATATTTTATTTTTTCTTTATTTTTTTATTTTTAGATGGTTACAGCTCTTGTAGTTTCTAAGCCAGTGTTGGAAAATGTGATATCTCTGCCATCAGGACGATTCAAACTGGTAGGTAAATTAATTGCTCAGTTAATGCACATATGTTGTGGGGTATTAAAGATGCCTATATGGTTTATAGTCATAAAATGTTAAAATATTTTAACATTAACTTACAGTGAAAGAAGTATGGTTAATTTTCTTTATAAAAGGTCAAAACAAATCTAGTTTTGCTGAACTTCTCAGTGAGTTCATGCGATAACTACATCCATGTGCCTGACATTGAATCCTGCCCAAATCAACAACCTGTCTTTATTCTCTGCAGTAATTCTAAATTTCTTGTATACAAATGCGGTTTGTTAAACTTTCATAAGTTTGAATTGAATCATTCAAACTTTGCAGAGAAAATACCTGGACTGTTTATGTTCATGTTGGTCAATGATTGTGATGTTGAACAGTGTATTTGTTCCAAAGGTAAAGTCAAAGCATTTCCATAAATACAAGTCTAATTAACTATGAATGAACATGCTTACAATTCAAATTTTCTTCTTTTAAATAATTAAGCGATACAGATGTAAGTGAAAATAAAATTATTTTTTTTCATATTAATTTTTTTTAAATTGGCAGCTGCCTTTCTAAATGTTAGAAAAACTGATTGAACTTAATTAAATTTTATTATAACTAATACTTGTGAAAGAACTTTCTGTTAAAAACAGACAGTATATCTTAACTGAGATGTAATAGTTGAATGTTTTGGACAAATGATTTGGAGATGTTACTAATTAGCAATCCATTTGGATAAATTGTTTTAAATGACTACTTCAGCACTAGGCCCTTGTAGAAAACATTACACTTTTGGTGTGTGCTCATTAATGCTGGATGCTTTCACCTTGCAGATTTCTAATGCTCAGATGCTTTCATATCTGCTTGATTACTACTTTCCAAACCATGCAGGTAGTATCTTCCACATCATTGTGAATGATGTACTAAAATCTCAAGAAAATTAACTCAAATTGAAGAGCCAGATGCTGCGCAGAGCTCCATGCATGACTGGATTATATTCTTTACATATATTCAGAATGAAACATCTTAAATTTAAGTAGAACTGAAAAGAAAGAAGGGGATGGCAGTGGCATTTTGGGGTGTAAATTTATCCATTGTTAACAGAAAAACAAATCAAAACTCCACAACACATACAAAGGGAAATTCACAATCAGGACATACAACAATGTATAGTGTGTGAATGGTAAGTATACAAATTAATAACAATCATATTTGAGGAAAAAAATTCCACGAATTTTAACTTTGACTTTGAACAGGACTTTCCCAAAATCCTGACATTACCTATGTCTATTAACTGCCAGCCACATGGTTAAGTGAGGCAAAATCAAGGTTGACCAGACAAAAGAGAAACAAACTTCTCATAGATGCTCTTATCAGTGTAATCTATGTATAACTACAGTCTCAAAATTTAATGTAGTAAACTACATGAGACCTGAAGTGGGGGATTGTCCTTAAATGTGCTAATATTTACAACAGAAAATGTAAATTGTACATGTGATACAATTTATTTGATAAAATAATTTATTTTAGGCCATGTAGTTTCTGCAACCAAACTCTCTAAATACCTGAAAATGGTTAGCACAAGATAAATAATGTTTTGGAAACACTATCTGACTGACTTAAAGCACTAGATACTTGATTTTCAAATTTTAATGGATAACCATTTGCTGCTGTAATTTTTTTGATAAAAATAATTTAATGTGGAAGTTCTTTTTAGACTTCTGGGAAATCAATGATTTTAAGTTTTTGCACAGAGACTATCCCTTTACAAAAGATTGTTCTGAAGCAAGAAATATTACTTGATCATTAAAATATGAATATATTCATTTATTGTTAAATTTTATTTTTTAAATTTCTCCATTATTTAAACTAGACTTTAATCTTTTGTTTGCTGCTTTTTTGTAGGCCACTTAGTGAAGGAAAAGCCTTGAAGGATAAATTTGATGCCAATTTTGCTTCCACACGCTATGTTAAGGCTTTAGACTGTATCAGGAAAATCAAGCAGGAGCAGGTAACACCCTCATTTCTTTTCTTTTTTTATGTCTGTCTAACTAGGTTCAGAAATTGTCAAGATATCCACTTATTTAAAAATCTTATGTTAGGAAACTAAAATCAAACAAAAACTTAATAATATTAACTACCCTTTAGCAGAATACTTTTGAAAAATGACTTATTTTGTTTTTGAAAGATGTATTATTTAAAATACACACGTTCATTTAATATTTTCTAAATTTAATTTCTGAGCTCTAGTTTTTTCTTGAATTTAAATGACATTTGTCTCAGCATGCTTGATGCATGACAATTTCAGTACACCTTTTGATGTCCAGCTTCTCCTGAAGAGACTTTTAGCAAATCATTGTTGAACAGATTCCCATGATAAGACAATCACAGATTATGATTCACAGTATTTCTAAAATTGCAGTAATGGAATTTCTTGCACAAAGATGCAACACCTTCTGCAACAGATTGGCTGGATTGTTGGATGTGTCTATAAGTTTCTTTCTGCTTCCTCTCCCTGTAAACAAGTCTAAATCCTCGTTGCCAAGCACTGCTCTTTAGTTCTCAACTTACAGAAACTCAACAACATATCTATTCAACAATGAATGGCATAGTTAGATGCTCATAACTACAGAAGAATATATGAAACTGAGCCTATGCCTCATAAGCAGTGATAAGAGAATATTTTGGAAAATGAGACTGACCAAACTGAATATTGCACTAGTGTTTAATAAAAAAAAAGCCATACAAAGATGGAACTCAAACAAAAATTAACATTATAAAGTTCCAGTGTATAATAGTATGCAAAACTGTTAGTTTAATAGTAAATAGTAATCTGATTTTGTCAACTATGAATTAATTTTTTTTTTTTTAATTTTAGTTTTTAGACATCCATTATGTGTTAATTTGGTATGGCTCTGGTTTATTTCTCTCTGTCTGTTTTAGCAAAAGTTAAGTCAAACTGGCCTGTAACTCAAAGTTGAGATGTTAAGGTGGAGAAGGTGTTCACTCAACTGTTAAAAACAAGATTTTAAAACACAATCTAATTTGTGTGTGTTTGCCTGCTTGTGCATGATCACCTTGAGCATCAGCCTGAGGTAGCTAATTCCTTTAATAGATGCTTTTTCACCTGAAGAAAATTTTGAATTTTCTGTCATGTCTCTTTTAAAATGCTATTACTTCAAACCAGACATTCCAGACTTTTGTACTCTTTCTTGACTATAACTGCTGACACATCAGATCATTCTATTAGAATTGTCTTTGAATATTCAATGAAACAAAGTGGTGAGGATTCTGTCTGGTCTGCCTACTCCAGGATGGATCTGATTAGTGATTTGTACAGAGGAACCAGAACCCTAACTGTTTGTATAGTTTAACATACCTGTGCCCCTCTTGGTTTTACTACGCTCACTTTCAATTTTCATTTAACTTATTGCATATAATAATGCTAATGTTTTCCACTTTTTATATTTCTAAGAAAGTTATTACCTAAATTTTCAAACTGAGGAAATCTAAGTTTGCTTGAGGATAAGGCAATTTAAACATAATAACTTTAATCCTGTCTTTGCCCTTTTTATGCTTTTTTTTTTTTTGTACATCTTTCAGGATGCCAATGTGAAGTTGTACAGGCGTGATATCAAATACCTGAAGGAGTACAAGCATAAGGCGTGTGAGGTGAGTTGTTTAGTGGATGTGTGATATTTTTTGCTAATTTTAATGCTTTTAGAAAGAGAGAAAAAGAAAGAAATAGAGGAAGGGGGATGGACGAACATTTGTTTTTTCATTAGTTTTTACTCTTCTTGGAAAGAAAAGAGATTAGATTGACTGAACAAGTTATAAACATTATCATGCACAGTCAAAACTAATTTTTCTTTCATTTAAAACAAAAATATTTTTCATGGTTTTTGATATTGTTTAATTTAACTTTGTAGAAACACTGATCTGATTTTTAAAAAACTGATTTCCTGTGATTGTGTGTTGTTTGTTTTCCCAGCTAAAAGAAAATCTAGAATCCGACCAAGCTAAACATAAAGAATTGGGAAAATCCATAGGAACAGTTGCAGCCAGTTGAGGTAAGTTTCAAGCCTCCAGTTAGACTCTGCTATCTTTCCCTCATACTGTGAGCAGATGCTGCCATATATTATTTTGAGTAAATTCATTCCCACAGACACCTTTGGTGGCCCTTACAGCAAGATTAGAATTGAACCTAAACTTTATTTTATTTACCCCTCAAATTACTGAATAAATTTATTGTTATGAGAATTTATCTACGGTGCTTTTTATGTGAGCTTTTATCACCACTTGAGGGATCTAATTTTATTGTCTCAGCAAACTTTTTATGTTCCTGTCTTCAAAATTCTCTTTTGTCAACATTTCTTGTAGTTTATAATCTCACAGTTGTTTCATTGAATTTGGTGACTAATGACCATGTCAAGTTATGTTGTTAAAAGCGGGTGTAACTACTTAAAGATGTGATTTACATTTGAGGAAAAGGGGTTTTATACACATCAGTAATATTAGGACTTGCACAATATGAGTTCTAATCTAAACTGGCTGTCAGAAGTTATATAGTAATTAATTTTGATGGTTTTCAGTAGTTTGTTTATTAATAGCTGGCATGACCTCTCAGCTGAGAATAACTCCAACATCAAAAGAAGAGCTGAATAGAACTGCATTTTATTGGAGAACCTGATGGTAAACTGATTTTTGAAATGTAGATTTAAATAGTAAGTAATTTATAGGCATGTTTTGTAGTGATCTTGTGGAAAGATAAAGATTTTTCTATTTTTAATAAAGTTTTGGCAGATTGTCCTCACTTTTTAACATCCATCCATCCCTCCCCTTTTATTAGCCTACCTGGGTGAGTCAGCTCATGATCTTTTCACCTGCAGTATCTCTGTATAATTTTCTTTTCAGGAAAAGCTTGACAATCTCCTGTCCATACAAGCCAACATCAATAAACTAACAAATGACATTGGTAACGTTTGCTGTATCAAACTCAACCTCCTTTTATAAATCTGATTTGTTCAGAAACCTTTGAGTTCACTGCATGAAATATCAGGTGTTTATTAACAGATATCATCTGGAAACGTGGCAATGTGCAGATTGCACAAGCAGAAACTAGCCCGAGATGGATTCAGTTTTCATTTGCTTTCATTGAATGGAAACTCGATATTTCATGCAGTGCTTTTTCAAAAGATTAAAAAAAATGTTTTGTAGTTCCTGAAACTAAGGTACAGTATAATTAATATATACTAGACGTGGGTTCCCATTGTGACAGCGGTTGATGACAAAAAGACAACACACAATTTTAATATTATCGAGTGATCAAACTTTAATTTTATGAAAAGTTGAGCATTTACATCAGGAGTCATTGTTTAATGAGGCACGCGTTTAATCACAACATTCTTGGCAACCACAAAATTAAAACACACTGTATTGCTAGTAATAATTACAAAGGTCTTAATAAACCTTGTTGCTGCACACTCAACTATAACCTCCAGGCACCTCACGCTATGGTCCAAATAACTGCTAACCCCGTTCTACGTCACTGCTCTCGACCAATTAGGATCGGCCTTTCCTCGTTCTATGTCATTGCTCTTGACCAATTAGGATCGGCCTTTCCTCATTCTATGTCATTGCTCTTGACCAATTAGGATCGGCCTTTCCTCATTCTATGTCATTGCTCTTGACCAATTAGGATTGGCCTGGCCCATTCTACGTCACTGCCCTTGACCAATTAGCATCGGCCTTTCCTCGTTCTACGTCACTGCTCTTGACCAATTAGGATTGGCCTGGCCCATTCTACGACACTGCCCTCGACCAATTAGGATCAGTCTTTCCTTGTTCTCAATAAATGGGAACAAAGCAGCTCCTAAATTCAAACACATGGTTTGCTAGTAATGATTACAAAAGTCTTAATAATTCCATTATTCGTTGCCCGATTTAAACGAAACTTGCTACTGCACACCGCAGTCGGATGGCGAGAGTAAGGTGACCATAAAGTTATAGCGCTTTCTTGCACAATTTAGACGGAGTCTCGGGAACATACATACATACATACAAGATCAGAGTTTTAGTAATATATAGATAGAATATGAAGGGTTTAGACCAAAATTAGATTGATCAATTTTGAGTAAAATATTTGTAGAACAGTTTACTGAAAATGAATGGTTTCATTACTGTTGTTTCTAAATAAGAAGGAAAAAAACAACTACTCATCATATCAAGTTATCAAAAATCTAAATTAATTAAATTTTTGATTTACATTTTCTGCAATACTATTTTGTCAAGAAGCAGTTTCTTTCTCTTTTCCTCTTCCCCGTAAGGTTTGTGAGCAGATGGCAAACCTAGTAAATAATTTTATTTTTAATGGCAAATGTTTGTGGGTAATTAACCATATGCATTATCCACCTCATCTTGTTAAGAGGTCCAGCCAAATACAGCCAGTGTGAAAAATAAAGACTCCTGCCCTATGATGTTTTATAGCTAAACTAGTATTAACAAGTGAAATGGGACATTTGCTTTACCTACTGCAGGCAAAAATTTCTCCAAACCACACAAACTTTAAAAAAAAGTGTGGCAATAGAAACTGTTATATTTACTTTTCAGAAAAATTATCTGGTGAAAAGAAACAGCTGGAAAAGGCAATTGAAGAGCTTAAGGTACTTTTTGTTTGTTTTTGGTCTCCAGGTTATTTCTTGTGCTTTTATCCACTTTTTTGGGTGGTTTTGTTGGCTATTTGTTCGGGTACCGTCTGGTTTTTGCATACATTAGTGGAGAGATCTAAACTTGTAGTTACCGGGTGCTTGTGTGCTTTGATTTATACAAATTGAGATAAATAGATTGGAGGTTGGATTAAAAACCTGAATAATGTCCCCCCCCCGACTCAAAGAAACCCTCTACATTGCATCCAAAGCTCTTTACCTGGGGAAGTTTTGTAATGAGCTCCTTACTAGAAAAATGTCACAAGACCTCAGTAAAATTACCAGACATACACTGGTGGGCATACTTTATGGACAGAGGTGTTTTCATTGTGGCACAATTGAAATTTTAAAATTTCTGATGAGGATTGTATAATGATAAATATTTTTTCTGACAGTTTGTGTAACATTATGTGCTGAATAGAGATGTTTATTGGTTAGGCATTAGTAGCGCTAGTAGCTATTTAGTAGTCTCCACCTGAACAAATACCAGAAGCAGAACAATATAAATTTTTTGTAAAAAAAACAGACAAGCTGAGGTTTTTTTTAAAAGCTTCCTGCTCTGCTGACTTAAAATAATCATTTTCCTTTTATCACTGAAAAATATACTGCAGATAAGGAATTCATTTCAGATTGTGTTCTAGTGATAAAGTTCAGTGACTTGCCATATTAGTTTAGCAGCTGCCATAAATGTATGTATTTAGAGACAAAATTTACATATTTGAGGTGTGTATTTGACATCTAGATGGCAAGCTACGTAGTTAATAACTTTCTTCCATTCTACATAACTCTCCTGTTTGTAAAGTAAAAGTATGTTGAGGTTGTGGGAAGTTAGAATTATGGCTTTGCAGAGTATGAGTTTTGTTCTCGAGCAAACCTGCCAATGTTATTTATGCTGTTAGGATTGTGTCCGGCTGCCTCAGAAGCTATGCTGATGTTCTGTTCTGTATTGCAGGTTCCACCAACAAACTTCAAAGCAAGTTGAATGAATTTCAGAGCAAGTTAGCAGAGATGGAAGACTTACAGGTCGAGGTTTGTTACCGTTGTGATTTATTTTAGTTTCTTCATAGAAAGGGTATCTGGTCCTGATTGACACATTGCTGCTCTGAGGGGCAATAAGAAACAACCTGCTTCTTAATCTCAAACTTGTCTATTAGATTTCACAAATGTGAACCAATTTAACTGGGCAGACTCAACTGTTTTGGATAAACTTGTTCTAGATTTTCTTATCTTTTCTTTACAGTACAGAATATAGTCCTATACTTCAAATGTAAACAGGGTCTTTCCTATACTTGCAGAACCGACTCTGTGGTATCTTTGATTGTAGGTTTGAGCAGAATGTTGTTGTTTCAAAGAACTACTATTCTCTTTTTTTCTGAATATTTTTTTTCTCTTACCTAAAGATAAGTATAGTTTCATGAGTTTTCACCTCGTCATTTTTCAGCTTGAGCTCAAGCAAGAGACACTGATCAGTAAGGCAAAATATTTGCAGAAAACTGAATCCAAGCTGCTGCTAGATCTGGGCAAGTTAGAACAGGAAGCCAAAGTGAGTCTCACCTATACCCAAAGTTCCTGTTCTGGTTTGCTGTCTCCATGTGGTAGCTTTTAGATTTTACCTGAATTTCTTTAGCTCTATTGATGCTTCTCAATATAAGACCCTTCCCTATATGTCATACCCTCTTCTAAAAAAAATTTTAAAAAAAGTAAATTTACTAATGAGTATTGGAAGGAAAATCATTAGGGACAGGAACACTGAATTCTGAGAAATTAATAGACTTTACTTACTCCAGAACTAAAATATTTCTTGTTAATAACTTATCTATATCAGGTTTATCTCAGTAAATTTAAACTGTTGCTTAAATAATTGTCAAGTGCTGCCAGAGGACGATTAAAAAATGAAGAATTGGATAAATGGTTTCTCTTTGAAGCTTCCATTATACAGTTGTTGAGGACAAGTATGGGCAGTATTCATTCAGAAATGTTTTCACTTTTAAGTTGTGGATGAACCAACCTAACATTTTTCCAGGCTGGATTATTCATGATTTAATATTTAAAATCTGCATCTGTCATATTCTGTTTCTTTGTGTGTTAAGGATAGAGCACAAAAACAATCCATGTCTTTCCATTTATTATACACACTTTTTGTTTTTGTTGTTATGGTAATGTTTATGATTTGAATAGATTGAAACAAAACAAATGCATGACATTCCAACCAAAGTCAAGCTTTAATCAAATTGTTACAAAAGTTTTGTTGGTTTTTTTTTTACTGCAACAATGAGACTTCGTATTGTTTCTGAACGTGAAGTTTATTTATCAAAGTAAGTTCCATTATAATCAGTGCACTTGTGCAAGCGCATTTATAACATTTTGAAAAAGAATCTGGATTAATGGAGTTGATAAACTGTTGGAAGGCTGTTTCATTTGCTGCTTGGTTGGAGGATTTCATACAAAGGAAACTGTCGAGCTGCTTGAAAGGTAGAGAGAAAAGTCTGGTAAATAGTCTGGGTGAGTGAGAATTTTGAACCTCAACATGTTTATTTTCTGAAGAGTCACTTATGCATATGAGGATGAGCATTGTCGTGGAGCAGGATTGGGCCCTTCGATTCAACAGTGCCAGCTGCCGTTGGGAAATTTTCTGATGATCAACATTTAATTCACGACAGTACCTTTCAGCTGTGATGGATTTTGTTTCTCATAACAAGTGAAGAGCAGATCTCCAGTCAACAATTTGTTGTTGTTCATTCAACTCGTGAGGCACCCACTTGTCAAACTTTTTCACCTGGCCAGAAACAGTTTCAGGGCTTACGTCAAGCTCTTGAGCAATTTCTCGCACTGTTTTTCTTGGATCGGCTTCAACCGAGGCTTTCAGACGGTAGTCATCACAGCTAGAAGGACATCTGCTATGTTCTTTATCTTCGAGCCTCACACCTCCAATTGAAACTTTGCAAAGCATCATTGTACTGTGTGCTCATTCACTGTGTCCTCACCCCATCCTTGCTTAATGTTACTAGTTGCCTTGCTAGCTTTGTGACCCAGTTTGAACTCATGAAGAAAAATGGCACAAAAATTATTTCTATCCATGCTTTACTCAGAACCCCGAAACAAATATCCATTGTATGATTTTTAAGAAGGTAGGCTTTGCCAAATGTATGCCAAAGCACACGCTACAAAACAATATATAACCTATCTATATAAACCTCAAGCATGCAAAAAATGAACCCCAAATTAATATAATATAAAAACCAACAAAACTTTTGTAACGACCTAATAATACCTATTTATTTTGTGATAAATGTTGAGTGATATGGTAATAAAAATCATACACAAAATGTTTTTTATATGCTGCTGCTATTCTGAAAGTTTCATTTCTTTTATTCACCTGGAGATAACATATTACAGCAGTTTAAAATGCTTGATCCATATGTTAAGTAGATTAGTAATTTGAGCATCTCACAGCTGAGTAGATTTTACTGATTGAGATTCATCATTGTGTGATGAATCTGTATGGACACATGCATTGATGATTAGTGCTGTATGAATTGTGTGAAAAGTGGAGAAACAACTCTGAGATAGACCTTGCCATGGGCAACTGGCAGGAGCTGTTAATGAAAACAGTACACAGAAGGTTGAACTTATTTGGCAAATGGACACAGTTCGAGTTGAGTGAGAGTTAACCCATAAAGATGATTAGTAGTAACTTGATTAATGTAAAGTTTGTGCATGGTGGGATCACATAAGCCTCAGAACATCAGCGACTAGTGGACAGTGTGAGAATGTTGTGAGAATTCTGTTCACCAGTAGTTGCTCAACAAAGACAATATTTCAGTATATGATGATACTGACTGGTTCCACATTGGTGTTAGTCTGTAGATTGAGATGGTGACTCGAATAAATGAAATGTTACTCACAATAAGTTGTTTGACTGGCACTAAATTTAAAGTTTATAAAACCTTTGTTGCTTTTTACTAATTGATTATCCTGAATAACAAGTTCAAAAAATAAAAACTTCTCTTTCAACAGGTAAATAAAGAGAATATTCAGAAGAGAGATTCACTTATAAGAAAATTGGCTGGAGAGTATCAATTTGAAGGTAAAAATATTAGAGTAGTGTTTCTGTGGACATACTAACGAATCTTAAATTTTGAACAAATTAAACAACCCAAGCCAAGTATTGTCACTTGGTAAATGATTTTTTTTATAGAAAGAGAATTAAAATATACCTCGATTTTATCACTAAAAGAATGGTAAGGTGTGTGACGAATTTAGTTAATCTGTTTCTGTATTTTGACAGTTTAGAATATTAACAGACGTGTGAGAAATCTAAATGACCAGAGGATGGTTTGACTCCTATAATATATATTTGAATAAGAGACATAACTTCAAACCAAATGGAAATTTTTAGACTAATCCTTGACTAGGCTTTGTTTGAAAATCTCTATTTTGTTTAATGTCCTGCTGCTGATTTTGTTAAACTTTGAATTTTGTTCTCCTTAATCTGATACAAATGTGCATATGTATACCTCAGCTACATTTATCACTATTTGTGAGCTTGAAACTACAGTGATCCAGTTTTACATATAGAGTACTTTTGATACTTTATTGGTGATATACATGGTGTAAGTGCAAATTAGTCATTGGCTCTCCATCCTTTCTTCAAAATCTTTTTTTTTTTTTTAATTCACCAAAATGTGAATTTGCCTGAACAGTTACCTTAAATTTTCAAAGTTTTTGTATAAAGCACAATTATATAGGTTTTAGCACCATTGAAAATGTCTTTTATCCAAATTTGACAGAACACTTTATGCCACCCCAGGATAATCCAGAATGTTTTTGGATCTGCATTCCATTAGAAATCTTGGCTAGTGGAGCAGATGATTAGCTCTGATTGACTGCTGTAGCAGTTTTCAAAACATTTGTAGAATCTTACTGATGGAACTAACACTAGCAGACAATTTTCCAGGACTATGCTTAAATCAGTATCAGGAAACATTGCTGAAAACATCACTAGTTGAAAAATTCCAGTACAGTAGCAACACCCACCAAAAAAGACTTCATACATATGTATACCAGGAATATTATGATACTTTTTCAGTATTCGGTACAATAAATTGCACACCAAATATAATGCACAAGCAATTATTATTTAGGAAAGTTCACATTTTGATGGCATTTTCTTTTCCACTGCTTTTAGTGATGATCAAATCCAAACTTTCTTATACACAGAGCTACTATGCATCAAGTGCATAACTTCTCTTGGACTTTAGATATTGGTTCCTACGTTGGACACATTTGTCAACAATAGAGACATTTTTTTGGAACAAGATAACTAATTTGTAAATGTTTTAACCATGCTTGAAATTTTGCTATGTAATTATGATGCCACACATTTCTGATATTGCTGTTTTGCTACTGTTCAACTGATTTCTCAATATAATTTTAATACTTTGTTATGTTATAAATCATAAGCAGTTTTGGTTATTATCTGTCTCATTCATTCATTCATATTCACAGACAGAGTATGCAGGTCTTTGCCATAATAATAACAATAAAATACCTTTCCAAACAGAGTTTCAAGAAATGGGTTAGTTTTGTGATTTATCTATCTAACCACATTATCACCACTATAAAATGTGCTACCAAAAATGCATGTTAGCCAAGATATTTACTCATCTGTTTTTGCCATTCATACATATTGTGATTTGACCAAATGTGTGTAGGGAGGAAGGTGTAAGTAATCACTGAACACAAATCATCTGCTTGTATTACATTCAGCAGAATTGCAGCAACTGCCAACATTTTGTTTCACTGCCATGGCATGATTCCTGCATAAAATGGGTATACTGGAAAATTGTTTGACAAAACCATTAGTGACAGATGTACATAAAGGCCACATTGCCTCAACGGGTGCAGTATGTATATTGGCATGCTCTTTGTGTATGTGCCATTCATACTCTTCACTGACAAGTCTAAAACTTTTACTAGTTCACTTTTGGACATACAGTTGTTGGAGACAGGTTTGTGTTACATTTGAGCCAAATATGGTTGATTTGGAGCAATAATTTGAGCAGGTATTTGGTAGGAAGTAACTTGGAACTTACATTTATTGATGGATAGAATAACAATGTATGCATATGCACTACATCTTGGAAGATTTGGAATGGATTGCAGCAATCCCTATTGAGCACCCATGGAGGGAGCATCTTGATAGACAGTTTAGAGTCAAAGGACCAAAGATAATTTCACAAAAGGAATGTCTACACATTGCAATAAATTGCTCATGCAAAATACTGAAACTAATTTTTTATACATTTATTGTACACTTATTGTGAAATAAACATGCATGTGTGAAGCCTATAATGTTCAAATTATTATGATATCCATATCTTTTTGTCTGTAAACTAAATGAATTATTTGTTTGTAGGTTCTGCTGAGGTCCTTTCACTGATGGAACCTATAAACAGTTTTTTAATAAACTTAACAAACAGTATAAAATCTTTATGAAAAATGCCAAGAGGCTAAGCTAAGGGTGAATTGGTTAATTAATTAATACTCTTTCTGTTATTGTGAGTCTTTGACATACTAAAAGCAGATTGTTCATTTTTTAAAATAATAATATAAACAAAAATGAAAAAAAATAAACAAGGTTTTAATACCTGTATATAGTTCAGCACAGTTATACATGGGTCTTTGCCTTTCCCACTGCTTTTGTGACAACTTTATCCTCAGAATGATCTTGGTTCTTGAAAACTTTTACACATTTGATACATGTTAGTTGCCCCATATTCATCAGTAGGCTACCAATATATTTAGATGGTAAAAGAAAATCTCCAAATCTGGCTCTAAAATCTCCTGATATTAAAAAATACAGAAAACACACGATGATGAATGCTGGGTTTGGGGTGTGCACCTCCTGCCCATGGTTTTGGGTTTTTAAAAAATTGTTGGTGTGTCTGAATCTGCACTATTGTTAAAACATCTATTATACAGCGTGTGTAGTCACATTTGAATGAGGTCTTGTAGATTTTTGCAACATATATAGAAATAAGGTTATTTGGACATTATTTTTACCAGTTTGCTTTCATTACTAGAAGTAGTTAATGTACTTAGATTCCAGCAATCTTTCTGTTACTAACAGTACTGAAAGATTATTTTTGGTGTGCTAAATAACCCTGGTGATCAATGCCAGGTGATTACCAAAACATTAAGTTCTGTTACTAATGTGGTAATGGCAAAAGCCTGAAATAACTGAATACAAATTACTTTTACCTTTTTTGTAACTATTTATTTATTTTTATTTTTATTTCTTTTCATCGCTTGCTGTAGTTTGAGTTTGAGGACCTGGAGCAAAATCTGCAGCAGGAGATTGATGATGTGCGAGACAGGAAAACGAAGCTTGAGCAGAAGATAGATATGGAAGCAGAAGATTGTAAGTAATCCCTGAATGATGTAACAAAAATCCATTCATTTTTTGCTGAGGAGGTGCACTTTTATCTGAAACCCTATAAAAACTAGTTAAAATAAACAAAACAAAAAAGTACAAAATTGCTTAATTTTTATTTGGCAGAATTTGTTGGCTGGATCTCTTAAGCAAAGCAAAAGAATACCATTTCATAAGTAAGCTGTGAAAGCGAGTTTATAATACAGACTGTGTCCAGAAAGAATAATTTAATTTGTTTTTCAAGTTTTGTGTTACTTACATGTGTGGATAATATACCGACGGACATTATGCTGACAATAATAAGAAATATAATATAATAATACATAAGTAGTTTATTACAAACACATCAACACAAATGTTCTAAAACAACCATAGAAATGTAGTAAATTAATGATTGAAATTTAGTGCAGTGAATCATAGAGAATTAAAATCATACCAGTCACAAATTATGAGCAGTCACCCTCAGATATGCAAGTCTGTCTTCATTGGCATAGTTGGCAACCAGTGTCTTCAGGCAGTTATTAATGGGGTTGTACCTTTTGTCCTGTGGTCTTGTGTTCAATATTGCAGCCTGCTTGGTCAAAATTTCATTACTGGCTTGTTCATTTAGTCTACAAATTGATGGGTGTGTAATCACCATGCATTGGTTGAAAGCTTGGTGCCAGCTCTCCAGAGAATTATTGGTTTGGGGCAGGTTGTCTGGAGCTCTGCTTTTGACATTCCACATTTCAATCTCAAACGTGGGTTACCTTGATCTCCCTCAAGTAATAGTACTGAGCCAAGTGCTCTCCAAATAGGCCAAAAAGTCTGCTATTCTTTCATCTGCTTTATTGAAAGAGGCCATCAGAGCATTAAATGGGTGTCAGTGACATCATTTGGTGAAACAAATGCAAGTGCCTGTATACTTTACTTCAATCAGTTGAGTGCTTTCCAGTTCCAAATACCATGCTTGCAGATCAAGAGATTGAATATTGTTTTCGCAAAGTGGAAAAAGCATCCAAAATCTGTGGTGGTTGGAAAATGCTTTTGATGTTATTTAGTACTGCTCATTCAAAGTCATTTGTAGTTGACCCAGGATTTGTGTTTCAAACGTTCTTCGTGTAACTGAATATGATGTTGTGTGTGTCCTCGTTTTTGTGTCTTCTTTACACGGTACACCAAGGGCAGTGTGGGTTTCCTTAATAATAATGTGGACTGTGTACAGTTGGTTCCTAAAAGTGCACTGTCTAATGTGCCATCGCAAAACCAGTGTGGCTTGGTGGACAAGAGATCTAGATTTTTTATGATGTTAGAATGATCACTTGTTCATTTTCAAATGCCAAAAATGTTTCCCCTCTGATGGTGAGTTTTAGGTTTTTGCTTATATCATTACTATCAGGGGTTGTCCTCTACAATCTAATTATTCGTGCCAATGTTTCCTTTTTAGGCAGCAAGCCAACTGTGCTCAGAGGGAAATTTTCTGTACAAATTGTGTATGATGCTACTAGTAGCTTCCTCAGATTGTCCAGCTCGTTGCTTCATTTTGTGTACAGATTTTAGAGCATAAATGCATGCTGTATCTGGTGGATGTGTGTCCTGATGGAATACTCTGAATGACATCATTTATTGTCTTCAGCCTCCCACTGCAGCCTTTCTGCTTTTCACATCTCCAGTAAGTTTGCCCGTCTCTTTCTCTGTCAATAACATAGGCAGAGCCTATGTAAAGAAGCTTCTTGCTACCTTTGCTGGTCTCAACAAACTCCATGCTTTTGTTGTGTTATGCCAACCAGCATGGAAAGTGAGTGGACTCCGGATGAGGAAGAATTTCTATGCAAGCCAGCAAGCAGCAGCAGAGTGACCCTAGCAGACAACAAAGTGTCTATCAATAGCAGCAAGATGGGTGATGTCCTTATTTCATCAGCTAGTCTCCAAATGGCTCCGGACAATGATACTATTACATCAGCACGTTGACACGCTGTTCCATCAGCTTTCAATGATGGGCTGTTTATTTTTAGCAGACATATAACAGGGATTTATAGTCTTGTTGTCTGTTTGTATGAATGAAGTGAAATGGGAAGTTGAAACGTTTAAAAAAATATATTTAAAATATTCGACAAAAATATTTCACCCAAGAAAACGTGTAAAATATGATTTTCTGTCCATTTTATCTGTTTGTCAGCATAACATCTGGTGGCATAAAGTCTGGCTACTGTTGCTTATGTGTATAACCACTTTTGTTTTGTTACTATTATTGATCTTAGGAATTGCTTATATATTTACTGTGTTGAAAAGGGAAACTAAAAGACATGGTTCAAATTGAATAAATCTAAAAATTATATGGTTTATAGCAATTGTAATAAAATTTTTTTAGTTTGAGTGCAGTGGTTGAGGAGAATGAATTCACCCTTAGTTTGCAAAAATGAAAATAAAAAAGACTTCATTCTAATCTAATTTCTTGATTTGTTTCTTTTCAGAGAAAAAATGATGATAAAATCAAAGTCATCAACCAGAAGCTTGATGAGGTTAACACATCTGAGTGCAAAGTGAATGAGTTGACTGGGGAGCTGGAAAAGGTTGTAAGTTATGTTGATGTATTTAAAGTAACTTAGGACACAGGATGTTTCAAACCGTGTTCTGCAGAACCCCAGGGTTCTGTAAAAGCTTGTGGTGGTTCCATGAGACTTTATATGAAAGACTGGGAGGGAGGGGAAATAACTTTACAATCTTTGTTTTGTTTAGGGTTCATTCCATGTCAAGTGAACCACATTTTGGACTCGAAGAAAACCGACCCCCTCAGATAAATTTGCAAAAAAATATATGTTGTAGTAAAAGCTTTTAGAATTCTAAATGTGCAACTTGAGCATCCTAAGTAAAAAAAACTGACTGAGATATGGTCATTTTTCTGCATAGTCCCCTTTCAGACTTAAAAACATCATTAATTCTCTTCCATTTATGCCTACATTTTTTACTAGTTCCTGTTGGGCTACAGATACCTAACTTTGCAATCTGGAAGAACATTTTACGTAGATTACGACTATGCATTTGGTTTTTCTGTATTTCTTAACCCTTTCCTGTCGGTGCTCTGCAAAAGTTCTATAAGAATGTTAATTTTGACCATCTTGGTGCAAAAGTAATGATTTCTTTGCAGCTTATGAAGATGCAACAATGCACGGTATTGCCAAGACGCACGAAAAAAGATGATAAAAATATAAATAGAAGCACTTGAGTGCCAGATTTGAATTTTGGATATGTTAGAACTGGACATCAGAGCTTTCATTTGCAATAAAAATGAATCTTGCTGACATTGTCTGACATGGCCACTTTCCCATGGGAAAGCTATATCTTGGGGGATATCACTCATATGACCACAATGTTATTTTCTAGTCTTTATATGACTAATCATATACTGAAAACTCAATTTACATGGTTCTGGATGGTACAGCAGGTACTCTAAGAAGCCACCAAAAAAAACAAGTAGCCCAAATTTTTTTGCTTTTTGCAGAGCACCGACAGGAAAGGTTAAGAAATACAGAAAAATCAAATGCATAGTCGTAATCTACGTAAAATGTTCTTCCAGATTACAAAGTTAGGTATCTGTAGCCCAACAGGAACTAGTAAAAAAATGTAGGCATAAATGGAAGAAAATTAATGATGTTTTTAAGTCTGAAAGGGGACTATGCAGAAAAATGACCATATCTCAGTCAATTTTTTACTTAGGATGCTCAAATTTCATATTTATAATTTTAAAAGCTTCTACTACAACATGTAATTTTTGCAAATTTTTCTGAGGGGGGTCGGGTTTCTTCGAGTCCAAAATTTGGTCCACTTGATGTGGAATGACCCTTGGTTGTTTTCATGTTTGGATACATTATTGTGGTTGAATCAACAACCTGAAATCGATTACCCCTCCCCCCTTGACCCATTCACCTCCATGAGAGAGAGTAGCTGAACTCTATAAATAGAGAGACTGGACACTGCTCTCTCTTTTCAATTGCTGTTACTGATAAGTAAAGGACTGCTGCTATCTGTAATATATATGGTCAAGCCAGCAGATTAGCATGTGATGTGGACATTGCCATAGTGAAGGTAGATAACATCTAAGTTTTTTTTTTTTTTCATTCTCATTATCCTTTTGTTCTATTTTCAGATTTTACCAAGTGAGGGCCTTCATCTTGTTGTCACCACTATATTTGGAAATTTGTGAGGAAATAACCAGCCCTCACGGCAACATTATTATTTAAAAAAACCATTGTTATCTGCTATACATGGATCAAGGGTAAAAACTGGTAAACAAGGATGAAAATGATAGGAACAAGACAAATGATACTAGTGCTGCTGGTGTTTCTCATACTTTGCCATTTCTAGACACATAAACAGTTACATATTTCAATTTTTGTCTTTCTGATAATTTAAACCCAAGTACAGTGAGAAAATGGAAGTATGACAAAAGTTTTATCAAGTTTGGTTTTACCTGGTCTGGAAACAAAGACAAACCAAGTGGAGAATGTGTTGAATGTGAACAAGTATTGAGTAACAGTGGTATAATTCTGCCAAGTTACAAAAAAACATCTTCAAACCAAACATCCGCATTTGAGAGATAAAAGTTCTGAGTATTTTATGAGAAAATGTGCTGAACTTCATGATAAAAAATTGCATTTCAAACTTCTATGCATAATGAAAACAAAAATGCACTTGTTGCTTCATATCATATCAGTTATGCAATAGCAAGATCAGGTGAAAGGCGCATTATTCCTGAAAATTTTATTGACGTATGATTGATGAGAAATTTTGCAAAAAACTTGATGGCATACCGCTCTCTGACAATGCTGTGTCTAGATGAATCAAGGAAATGTCAGCTTTTTGTGAAGCAGAACTAATAAGATGAGTAAAATTAACTCCAGTGGGTTTCTCACTTCAAATGGTTGAGTCTGCTTACTAAAACGTGTATTTATTGCACTGTCTCATTGGTCTTCCCACACTTTTCGACATGGTTTGTATCCCAGGTTTCTTGGCATGCATTGTATCCCAGCATAAAATTTGCCTATAATCATGTGAAATGAAGAAGGGATTTCCACACTCTCTTAGCAGCAAATGGCCTTCTCAGTTTTGTAATTCTAGCGCAGACATTTAAATTATTTTGTATTAGCAGGCATAAGCAGCGATGCTGAGCATTGAACTAAATGGATTTCTGTAGATAGAATGTTTTATTATTAACTAAAGAAATTCTAAGTTTTCTCTCAGGAAACTGCATGAATATTTTCAGAGGCATGGCTGCTAACTCTTCCCAATTTGTGGTCTCAAGTATGAAAAACTAAATTGCTTCACTATGGTTAAAAAAAAAAAACTCTTCAGCGTTGGTTTGGCAGTTCCCGACTGGTCAGCTTTAGCAAACCTTGAACTAATGGTACTCAAGTTTAGTCTTGAATCCACAACCTGTTGGTTGCCCCATTGGTACAATGGACTGTTAAAAAGACAACATGGAACATCAGCAACTAACATGCTGCAGGTTCAAAAGAAGCTCAGGCCACAGGTACAATCTCCCCCAAAATAGAAATGGTTAGTGCAAATAAAATCATTTTATTTTAAAACAGTCATCGTCATTGTCCTCTGGACTAAATCTTGATAATTGTGCAAAATGTAAATCCATTTATTAGTTCTGTTATTGTTAATAAAGTACCAGGAAATGCCTGATCTAGCCATCTTCTCCATGTAAATAGTCCATCACCAATAACTTCCTGTTGTTTTACGTGTGCTTTCAGAAAGAAGACTTTCAGACCACAGTGAGCTCAGTTGATATTGACAGACTGAAAAAGGAAATTGGTAAACTTAATAGGGAGAAAACTGTTATAGAAGGGAGATTGACTGAGCTGGGGTAGGTATTGTGTTGGTGACTTTTTTCCAATGTCCTCTGTACCAATTAATATATTTTTTTTATTTTTTATACTTATAAATTGATGGAAGATTCTGACATGGCTTTGTATCAAAATGGATAAAACAATTAGTGTTATTAATTTCTCTGATTTTTGTCATAATCATTACTCATTTGAATTTTTCACCAGTGAAGGTTGGAGACACACAGTGATAAATGACCAGTAAATAATTATGCCACTAGTAAAATTGTTCATGCATAATTAAAAATGCAGGTTTATGTAATATTTGTTGATTGCCTGCAAGAAGGGAGTGACAATACATTTAGTGATACATTCGTACCAATTCCTTAGCTTTAAATTGGTCTTTCTTATTCTTTTGTTCCTTATTTAATTTTTTGACTAAACATATGATAGATATATTTTGGATATAATTGAATTCCTGTCATCACTCTTCTTCTTTCATTAAAAATCCTAAACTAGCACTCAATAATCAGATTTCCTCCATCTCTAAAAAATACAAGCCCAAAGATGGTGGATGATTGGAATAAACAATGCTTTTGGCGATGTGCGGTTTTGCATGCAAGGAATATTTTAATAATTGGGTTGACATTAAACATCACAATAAAGCTTCTGTCCTGGGGTGCCTTTATGCTGAATGGTAAACAGATCTCTTGTAAGATGCACTGGCAGTTTTGCTGAGAAATTCAGCCTAGCATGTTGCCATATCTGTTGAGTTTCACAGATTATTAGTGATGTAGTTTCCATGTTTTCAGAGTTGAAAATTCTTTTCCATTTCTTTTTTTTTTAATAGAATTTAAAATCTGGAAAGCAAACAACAAATTGTAGGTAAGGCATGGATCTAGGGAATTATTAGGTGAAAAATAAGTATTATTGGTACAAACTAAATTCTAGATTGTGCTGAATGAGCCATTCATTATTTATTGTTCTGATTGAAACTTTGTAATTTGTGGTGTTAAGAAAATTGTATCCCTTTGTTTAGTAAAATTAGAGATATAACTGATTTTGAAGGGTTATACCCCATTACTATCAAATCACTTGAGTTTTCTGAGAAATATGCTAAAATCTCTAAAAGTTTTTTAAATTATTTTTAATGTACAATAACAGGGTATTTCTCTGCTATAATAATAAATCTGTTACTGAACAATTGGAGGTGATTTCCCATTACAAATGACATCTTGGTATATTGTTGCGGATACTTCAGAACCTCAAAATGTACAAAATATGAGGTAAAAAATGTGAGTGAGTTAGAAAAATGTCAGTGGACACAAACAGTAAGAAGTTTGAAATGTGGGGCAAATGTACAGTAGCAGCTGGTTGGAGAGAATACAAATTTACGCCAAACATGTGGCTGTTGGAGCAAGATGTAGGATATTCTACAATAAGAGGGGAAGATAAAATTTCAAGAATTTTATGATTTGCTTAAACTTTTGGTGTACATATATATATGAAACAGTAGAAAAACTGAAAATATTATGTGGTGAAAGAATTAGTTTTGTATACAGGAGTTCAAGTTTTTCGACAACAGGAAGTCAGTTTTTAGTTAGATTAATTTTTCCCGTTACTTAGAGTATTTTTTACGTGTAGGACGTAGTTTTATTTTCCAGAAAAACTTATTTTTCTGGACATAGAATTTTTTCCGAATTTTGATTTCTCTTAGAACTTAGTTTATTTTCAGGACTAGTTTTTTTTTTCAATAATACGATAAATTTTTAGGACTCAGTTTATTTTTTTAAATACTTAAAAATTGTTTTTTCAGGACTTAGAATTTTTTCAACTTAGTTTATTTCTTACACTTAGTTTATTTTCAGTAAATTTTAGGACTTAGATTATTTTTGCTACCCTCTTTAAAACTTAGTTTCCCTTATAAAATCATTCAAATACTTGGTTAATTTTTTAAGTACTCTTAATTTCCTTTTTATAACACTTAATTTTTTATCCCTTTTCGCTACCTTTGTTTAAATAACTTGTTAGCCTTATTTATATAACACAAATTGTAGTGTTCTTTTAGCTTTTTCTCCCCTAAAATTGTGCAATTATTTTACGATGGAGCCTCAACCATCTACATCAAACACAACATCCTCACCAATAAGCTATGCCAATACGGCGACGCCGAAGGTAAATTACGACATGCCAAAAGACTTTGAGGACAACAGTGGAATCCAGTCCTTTGATGACTTTCTACATGAGCTGGATCAAGATCCAGCCCATCCCCGAAATATGAGATTTGAATGTAGAAGTTCATTATTTATTCACTCTAACAAGGAAATTACTTGCTCTGAGGTCGGAAGTGCCCTAGTTGATGCCGGCCTCAATGAAAGAGTCAAGGCTGTCTTGAACAGCAGCAGAGGGGCGGTTGAGGTTGTTTGCAGCACAGCTGCAAATGCCGAGATCATCTCAACGAAAAGCTTGGTGATAAATGGAATAAATATCCCTTCCGAGGAGCCAGCCCTATTGCCTGGATAAAAGTCCGCTGACTTCCTCCAGCTACGGGCTGCGCTATTCTGGAAAAAATCTTGTCAAAGTACGGACGTATCATCGTGCTGTTTAAATATGACACATTACCAGGCTTGCCATTCCTCTCCGGACAGAGGAGTGGTAAGATGATCCTCCGAGAACCAATTCCTCGGAGGATCAGGGAAACTATAGACGGCAAAACGGTGTCATTCACCGCGGTATATAGAGATCAGCCAGCACAGCCACCCTACTGCTACAGGTGTAAAACAACAGGACATACACCAACCAGCTGCCCGACAAACACCTGTACTGAGGAGGTAAAGAATAACAGAACGACAAACCAACACCAACAACATCTCCCATCAAAGTTATCACGATTGATGAGGAGGAACCTGAAGAGCCTTCTCCTTCTCCAATCCAGGAGAAAGAGAAACCAGACAACGCTCATTCAGATGATGTACCCTTCACCCTGCCCAAGCCAAAGAGGCAGAAAAAGAAGGGTGCAAAGAGAACCATCAGGGAGTCTACTCCCACATCCCCTCCCAAGTCCAAGGAGAGGAAAACAACTGAGGTGCCCAGAGACAGTTCTCTGGAGGCACCCTATAAAAAACTTATCAAAACAGTCTCTGCTGCTCCTAAAATCCAGACTCAGGGGGCTGCATCCATGGAAGTGCCCACCTAAATCGGTGCACTTTCATTTGACGGTTTCTTTCGGTGTCAACCTCAGTAATGTCCCAAGGACAACGAGCTAGATTCAGCGATTATGTTAAGACGCTCGGAATTCTTATCCCTGAATTTAAGAGGGATAAAATTCAAAAAACATTGGAACGATTTCATAGATCATCTGGAACATTCCACAAAAAACTCAATAATTTGCAGGCAAGAACTACACCTACAAAACTGCACAGAGGTAAATAGGTACTTTAATAATTGGTCAGGCAAAATACTTACAAGTTTAGATCCGTTAGGTAGGAAGAAAGGAGTAGGTAGCTCTTCTCTTTCATCATAGTCTTAACGTACAAATAGAACACTCTTATAGTGATAAAAATGGATGCGTCATAATAGCTAGTTACCAAAATGAGCTCCAAAGAAAAGTGATGATGGCTTCTGTTTACGCTCCTACCGTTGCGAAGGAACGTACAGCCTTCTTTCAGAACTTCAATGATACTCTAGAAAAGGAACTTAGGTCACACCCTGCAGATGATATTTTCATCTTAGGAGACTTTAATTGCGTCCCCTCCCATGACCTAGATAGGCAGGGACCGGACATTAAAAGTAGGACGCATCTGATCAGAGAGTTGCAGCTGCAAACCATGTGTTTGCAGTTCGGCTTGGGTGATGCATTTAGGTATAAACACCCTGACGTTAAATCATACACTCACTATAGTAATAAAATAAAGTAGCTACTAGAATAGATAGAGTGTATGTTTCTAAACATATAACTAGGCAGCTCCAAGACGTTTCGCACGACATTGTCGCGTGGAGCGACCACTCTCAGGTTAAGGCCAGCTTCCTCACTCAGTCTTAGATATTGTCAGGCAAGAAAGGCTTATCAGGACATCCTCGAAAACTAGCTAAAACTAGAACTAAAATTAGAAATAAAAAGACCACTTTAGGTGCAGACAACGATAAAATTAAAGCCATCCAAAACAAGATAGCCAAACTACAACTTAATAAAACAGGAGCTAGAATTAGGGCCCAAGTACCGGCCATGAATGGCGAAGGAAATAGAATGTCTTTCTGTGGCTTAGAAAAAAGCAAGGCAGAAAGAAAATCTATAAATAAACTTAAAGCTAAGGACGGCCGTGTCTTAATTGACATAGGAGAAATTATACAGGAAGACACTCGCTATTATAGTGAATTATACATTAAACAAGACACTTGTCCCAAAGCTCAGGACAGCATCTTGGCGTGTCTAGAGGATAAACTAGACCCCCTAGAGGCCGAGTCTTGTGAAGGACCCCAAACTCTCAATGAAAAAAAGAAGCCATTAGGGCTTTAAATAAAGATAAATCCCCAGGGGATGACGGCCTTACGCCCGAATTCTATAAGAGATTTGAATATCTCATAGCAGGAGACCTGACAATGATCGCGAACATTGCCTATAGCAAAGGGGTGCTCTCAGAAAGCCAACGTACCGCCACCGTTGTCCTGCTGCCAGAGGGGGGGGGGGCAACTTGGAGTACTTTGACAACTGGAGACCCATAAGTCTCCTAAGTAGTGATTATAAAATCATAGCTAAGGCATTAGCAAATAGGCTATCCAAAGTTATGAATAACGTTATTAGTGCTGATCAGACCTGTTCAGTTCCAGGAAGAAGTATAACCAATACTCTTCAACTGTTCAGAGAAATCACATCTAAGTTAGACACGGAAAATTCCATAGGTATAATGCTAGCTGTAGATCAGAAAGAAGCCTTTGATAGAGTAGATTGGAATTTCCTTGTTAAGACACTTAAAGCCCTCTGTTTCGGGAGTATTTTATAAACTTCATCAAACTTTTTCAATCTTAACTCATTTCGCAAATATATCAAAATGGCTACCTCTCCGCCTCCTTCCACCCAACAAGAGGTATTAGGCAGGGGTGCCCCCTGAGCGCCATGCTGTACGTTCTCACTGCAGAACCGCTGGCCGTCCTGATACATCAGACACCATCAATACGAGGCATACAGAATTTAAAAATTCAGCAGTACACTGACGATACGACCCTCCTGCTGCAGGATGCGGCCAGCCTAGAAGCGGCATTTAAAGCTCTGGAGACTTATGAAAAAGCCTCCGGAGCAAGAGTGAACCGCAGAAAGACCAAGGCAGCATGGCTGGGGGGCAAACAACAACCCCTACACCAATTCAACATAGACTGGGTGGAAAATAAAATTAAACTTCTAGGAATTTACTTCCCTACTAACAATAGCACTAAAACTCAAAAAGATAATTGGAAGCCAGCGATTAACAAAATTAAAGCTTTATTAACCGCATGGACCTCCCTCAACCTTTCTTACTTCACCAAGACAGAATTAATTAACACATATCTTACAACAAAAATATATTATAAATCTAAAATATTAGGGATGCCAGCGTGGGTGCACACCTCCATTGATGCTGATCTCGATTGGTTTCTTTGGCAGGGGCGTAAACACCTGGCCAATAAAAAGATAACTAGACTCCCCCGAAACCAAGGAGGGTTAAACCTCATAAATTTAGAGAGCAAAATAGGTGCTCAACAAATACTAAACATAATAGATATCATAAGGAATGTAGATAATAAACCAAGATGGCAACCTCTTTATCGACTGTTTAGCAGAGGCATAAAACATCCCCGATGGCATGCATGTCCTCACTAAAACTATATAGATCACAAGGAAAACTACTAACAGACTACCACACATCACTAATACAGAATTGGATTAGAAGCAACATTAGCATAGGAACAAACCACCAAGTAAGCTTAGGTACACAACAGTTTGATCTGGACAAATTATCCCAACGGGATATACATCTCTTCCTGTCTTCACGACCCATCGAGGAACTGGACTACAGGGGGAGGTTGGAAAAGTTCTATTAATCACCTCGTGGATGGGTACTCCTCTGACATAAACTGGAAATTAATTAGGAATGTTCTCCCCACAAGGGAGAATAAATTCAAATGGAAACTCATAAAGTCACCAAAATGTCTCAATTGCCCTGAGACAGACGAAACGGGATTACATTGTATATTTTCATGTCCGGTGAACATAGAACTGTGGTGCCTGGTCCGAGATTTGATATTCAAAATTAAAAGTCCCCTGAACAAACTAACTTCATTCTGGCACATCTTTGGATTCAACAACAGAACTAAAAAGGACTGCTTATCTAACTTTCTGGTTTTTACCGCTCAGTGGATTGCTTGGGGTAGCCGAAAGGCTTTAGAGAGCGGTCACCTCACCTCAACTAAATTACTCTTTCAAAATTACGTAACAAATTGGTTACAGCAAAAATATGCAGTCATGCAATCCAGTATAAATGACAGAACATATTTCTCATCCATTTGGTTGATTAATAATGCTGCTTTAGGTCATATATCCACTACAAATAAACTTATCTTGCACACATCTAATCTAACCACACCCTCCTTAAACCAGCCACCCCATAAGTCAATCCTCTCCTCTTCTCTTCTCTTTCCTTCCTTATTTATTTATGTAATTATTGACTCATGTATTTATAATATGTACCTGTGACATTGCTTTTTTGCCTCTTTTTCTCATCTTACAGTAGGTGAATAATCATCATTCTATGGTGAAGAAGATTAATAAGTAAAACTCGTCTTTGTCATCAGGCATGAAAGAAGAATTAAGAAGATCACGCATAACGCCATCATCTTTACTCCTCCATTAATTACAACACCTTACTTCACTTCTTCTTATAAAATTTTATTTTATATCTTCTATAACCATCAAACAAACTCCAGCCCCTCCCCTTCTTTCAAGTGTAAGCCTCTATTTATAAATTTTCCTACCCAACTTACTACCCCAAATAAATGGACTAACCCTGATTCTGTCTTCGTTACCTACACACCCCAGTCCCAACAACATCTAAGGGCTAAGAAGATAAAAGAAATACACAAGTGGTGTGGAATTGGGCACCGGTCACTGTGATGACAATCACCACAATGATCGGGCTACTTCCCAGTATAGCCACCTAAACTGGGAACCTCTGGTCCCCCTACGTGGGAGGTGAACTAATTTTTTTTAGTTCATTTGTTACAGCATCCTGGGAACCTCTGGTTCCCTGACGAGGGAGGACTGTAAGTAAACCAACAGGAAACAGAGGGAGAACATGTCTCCATCCATTTTTACAAACAATAAAAAATAGAGGCCTACCCCATTTCCCAAATCCATTTTGGATTTATCAAAAATAAACAGTGGCCCAAACTTCCCTCCTCAGTACAAGGACATACAGAGAGAAAACTCTGTTCTAGAGAGTTCAGCCAGGAGAAACCTACCCCCTCCTGCGTGCAATACGAAGGAGTTGGGTAGCCCGCTGCTGTCGCTAGGTTGAGGTACAACTTAAACAAAACACAGGTCAAAATAAGGCCTCACTTGCATACAGCTGTGGCGGCCGGTCGTGGAACCGACCCAGCTCGCAATCTAACATATGCAACCTCACATACACACCCCAACATTATGCATTCAGGAGCCAAATCCATTTATCTGTCTGTTTAAGTTATGAAGGTTTTTTGATGACTGTTTATGTAAAAAAGAAAAAAAAATTGTGTAGAATTAAGATTTACAACTCTTGTGCAAAGGTAACTGTTTTCTATTAAAATGTACTCTTGATAGAGAGGACTACATTTTGCATGTAATTCCTGTGCACTGTCATGTTTGCCTTTTTTAGTATTTCATTTTAATCAGGGGGCTGTGACATTATTTTACATGAACCAAGTTAACTAATAAGTCTTCAAATTGAGTTTTGGGTATATTTATTTGAATTTAAAAGATTTTCACAAGTTATGCCAAACACAATTAGAAAGGTAAGTGTTCACATTTGTGGCAATGTCATCAGCGGGATTAAGTGCAGAACTATACTAACTTGTATTTACCATCTTCAATGGTCCATTTGTTATTCTTTAGCTTTAGTTGTGTCATTTTTGCCTTGTCTGTGTTTTTCCATAATGTTGAAATATAGTTAGCATGCAAATTTTATTGCTTCAGAGTTGATTGGCTTACTGGCAGTGTGTTTGCTTCCATCTTTTTGATCTTTTCTAAAGGTGTGCCTTTTGTCATTTGGTCAATATATCTATCATTTAACACCTTGTAACAGGCTAGGTTAATTTTCTTCTATTCAGGTACACAATCATTTCCTCAGTTTGGTAGACAAGTTCTGACATCTGAGTTCTTCAACTGTCACTGTATACTCGGATTTTTCCCCATTATTGTTAGATGGCATATATTTCTTTAAAACTGGGACATGGGCACATCCTATTTGTGCATGTGAGCCTGGCAATGCTGCAATGTTCTCTAGCTTTTCTGAAAAGAAGGCTGCATCTATCTATCATCTTGTATTATATTATTCCATGAGAGCCCAACATCCATATGTAGTTTTCTCTTATCATACGGGCTTGCGTGATACAATAAGATGACGACAATATTGATATCATCTGCTGTCAAAACCATATGGGCCTACCCATTTTTATTCTTGCTGAAAATATACTTTGTGGTGCAGGATTCTTGTTTGTTTCTATGTGCTTGCTATTCAGAGCCCTGCACTTTTCTCTGAGATTGGTCCACTTTCCACCATGTGTGAGAAAACAATTTTCTTCAAAGTAATTCATGAACTTTTTATCTTAAAAAACTTTACAGTTTGTATATGATTCCTTTTCACAGTACACGAAAAAACAGGAGAACTGTTTTGAAGGAAGCTGAGAATGATTCAGAAAATTGTTTTGGTTTGCTTTGGTTAGGGCACTTATGAGAACGGAGTCTGGGTTATTACTCTATTTCTTGCTTTTGTTCAAGGCTTTTTATCACTGGAAATTTGTAACAATCAGTGACAAAGTAGATTTCTCTGTACAAGTGTAGCACATCAGGGATAGGTAGGTTACTCTTTAATACACTTTGAATGTTGGTATCAAGATTGTCAGAAGTTTTCACTGGCAGAATGGATGGTTAATTCTGATTTTGGTTTCTTTGCTGTTATCTTTCTTGATCCATCATTGTTTCTTAAAGAGAGGGTGCTGGTTTGAGTGGATAATTAAACAGGCATCAAGTCAACTTTTACAGTTGAAAATAAATATAGCAGCTGTCAAAACAAGTCCTAGGTTCCTTTCGGATTGAGCTAGATGGCGCTACTGTGCATGGATGTGTTTTGAAAAAGTACTTGGTCACTTTTGTAGGAGTAAAAGTTATAAATCAGAATTCTACATCCCCCCTTTTGTATTTTTTTTACGCAAAATAAATAGTCATCAAAACTTCATGACTCCGATACGGATCATTTGACTCAGTCTTTTGTCTTGGATGTTTGTTAAAACTAACTTTTGAGAGACATGTGACACAGTGCTAACTCAGAAGTATTTGTGGTGGTACTCATTATTTTTAGATATTCTTTTTTTTTGAGAAGTGAGTTGAACCAGCTCCACCGTCAGTCCACCTTTCAGACTCAGCTGGACATGCTAAGAAAGGATAAAAAACCTGAAGGATGACCATATCAGGAAGAGGTTAGTATGCCCACTGGCTGGTTGGACAAGGTTTTTGTGCTATTCTGTCTATTTAACTATGAGAACCAAAACCTAGTAACTGACTAATCTTAGGAAAGGTAAAGGAGCAGAAAACAATTTTTGCCTGTAACTTTGTTTTGTAAAATTAGAGGCAGAGTTGGATTTGACATCAACAATCAAAGGTGCTGGCCGAGCCACCTGCTTTGCACATTTGCCTCCATGAATTTTTTGGTTTTTGTAGCCATTTGTTTAATCTTGCTTGCTGAGATTTCAGTCTCATAACTGGCTCTTCAGTAATCTTAATAATTTCACAGACTAAATTTGATGATTTTTAAAAAAACAAAAACTTGTTTGAAATTAATCAAATGCCTATCAGCTTTGTTTATTTATTTTTTAAAATGTGTTTACCGTATTCACAGCAGTCTAGACATTTTCTGAATATAACCTATCTGCACTGTTTACCCATTCAGAATGGTGTATTTTGAAAGATTTCTCAATCTTATTTTTTAGATTTTACATCCCTTTAAGTTTGGAAAGTTATTGGTGATGTATTATCTGTATAATGTATAGGATTAAATTGGTATTTTCCCATCATGTTATGAATAGTAACCCATTTTTTGATAAATCTTTCCATGTTGCCATCATCAAGATTTAGTCCTGTGGAGGACTGTTTTGATTTGAGTGTGATGATGATAATTGGATTGTATGAGTGGCTTGAACTTGTGCTGAACCTTGGATTGTTTGGTTGCTGAGTTTATTAGCAAGTTCTGTTACTACCTTTAGGGAAATTCCTGAACCGACTTTCCCTTTATTTTATTAACTTAGAAATATACAGAATTCCCACTCCAAACAGTTTTACCCTCCGAAGAATGCATGTATCTACAGTTTCCCTTCTGTATACCATTTTAGCAACCACAGGATGGATTTCTGTGTATCTGCGGCATAGCACGGCTAGGAATACCAAACACACATTCATCCATGCAACATCCTCATCACTGCTGGTCATCCCCGCCATGCAATCTCTTGCACAGTGATTTGTACCAAGGGGATGTTGTCAATTGCTCAACATTATTTCATGTTTCATCACCTGTATTTATAGTTTATTAACAATAATTTGGCCCCTAAGAGTGTACTTAGTGGTAAAGGTGAAAAAAGTGGGAATAATTAGGAGTGGTTGATCAGCTTGCTCATAGTGAGTGTGCATCATTGGTGGGGAGACTCGTGGGAGTTAACGAGTCCACCATTAGTACAGTAAAGAAAAGTGAAGGTTCAGTAAGGGTCAGTATTACTGGTGGTACATCTAAAAGTGCTAAAGTAACCCTTATGTAGCGTGACCCTAACATAGTAGAAAATGGAGAATGGTCTTAACATATGGATTGAAGACCAGGCCCAGAAAAAGCATCTTTAAGTAGCCAAGTGTCACACGAGATGATCAGGTGTATCTACATGCATCTTGTGGAAACTTCGGGGGAGGGAAGCATTGAAAACATTAAGTTTCAAACTAGTAAGGGCTGGTTTGTAAACCTTAAGAAGTACAGCCTGGATAATATCAAGATTGTAGGGGCGGGGGAATCTGATCACAAGGCTGTTGTAATGTACTCAGAGCATCTGAATAAGTTGACTACTACTTAGCGTTCGCCACCAAACTGTCATCCCACAACTAGTGATGAATCTAATCGTCTTCTCCAGATCCTGCCTGCTGCCATAGAGTTTTGTTCTGAGGGGAGTAGCTGTTGGCCACATTTTCCGTCTCTCCCTCCCTCCAGAAGTGAACATCTCTGTAGAATGTGTTCAGCTGTCTGATCCTCTTGACTGCAGGAGCAGGTTGTGAAGGTACCAGCTTAAACTTTCAGCTCATGTGAGCATTGAGCCGATTGTGTCTGGTTCGGAGTCTCACCAGAGTCACTTGTTGGTCTCTGGACAATAGGTGGTAGTCGTCCCTTTCTGTCTGTGGCCCAAATAATGCTCTGATGATGATCCTCTTTTCCCGAAAGCTAATGCTGTTGTCTGGTTGGTCTTCCTGTGCACCAGCTTTTGCTAGCTCATCTGCTTTTTCGTTCCCTGGTACTCCACAGTGGGCTGGGATCCACTGGAGGGCCGCTCTTCTGGTTCTTCCAACTAACTGTAGAGCACTGGCCACATGGGGAAGCTTATCATAGGGCCTGAAGAATGGAAAGAATAAGTTGACTGAAGAGAAGGGTTACCTACCAGATCAGGTCTTCAATGCTGTTGATGAGACAGGACTTTTTTGGAAGCACATGCCTAACAACTTTCATCTCATAGGCTGAGAAGTCTGTTCTGGCAGCACCACAGGGGAATTGCTTCATCAAACTGATGCTCCTGTACCGCTCGCAGAAGCCCCATTCCCTGAAGGGAAAGAACAAAAAACCACCACCCTGTCTTTTGACACTCTAATCACTGCAGTGTATGGACTGGTTCAACTGCTCATCTTGGATAATGCACCCGGCCACCCTGAGGCATTCCAATTTGCCCACCAAGTACTGAAGTTGTGTTCCTGCCTCCTAACACGAAGTTGCTCCTTCAGACCATGGACCAGAACGTGATAACAACTTTCTAACACCTTCACTGGCATGGACACCATGGAGAAGGACCTGACCATGACAGTGACAGAGTGGAAAAAGTATGACATCAGACTATCACCAACATTAAGGAAACACTTGATGAGGTGAAGCTATCGACACTGAATACCTGCTGGTGTAAACCTTAAAGGGAGACTGTACAGATATAAAGGCTTCCCTATGTTTGATGATGAAGTTCAAATGCATTGTGGAGGCTGCATAGCATTTGGGAGGTGAGGGGCTGGCCAACATGCAGACTAATGTGGTCAAGGAGCTGCTTAAGTCACACGTGAAGGAATTAAGCAAGGTGGACCTTGAGGAGCTGATATAATTATCTAGTGATGATGACGCAGGTGAGGATGTAGTGGAGAAGCTGAAGATGACTCTAGCCAACCTTATCCTCAGAATGATATATGCTACCAATCTCTTATCTCTTCATGGAAAGAAATTGATCCATTCAAGGAGCGTAACCTCAACTTAAAGTGAGGGTTGGAGGAATTAATGAGACCATATAAGGAAGTACAGAGGGATTTCATCTTCAAGAAAATGAGCCAACCTTCCATCTTAAGTGTTTTAAAGAAAGCCACCACTGATGCTCCAGCCACATCCTCCGCCTGAGATGTCACTGCGCCACCGTAGTGAAATAACATAGGGGTTAAGGAAACTGTGGCTGCAGTTCCCCTAACTTCCTATTTCCTATAAGGCCTTATATTTGCTAACTGCAGTTTTTCCTACTGTGGTGGTTTTCAAGAACATAACCACCCTGGCAGGCAAGGGAATCTTGTATTGGCTTTTAAGCAACTTTTACAAAAAGAAGAAAAACAAAAACATTTTTGTGGTAATACCGTAAACATTTTTTCTAGATGCTTTTCTAAGGAAGATAGCAAACATTTTAATTTCCTTATTGGAGAATGACATTTTGGAGGTTTTATTTTGGCATTTCTTCATGCTCTTGTGTTTCTCTGCTGGAAAGCTAAACATGAAGGTACCATTATCCATGTACTTGAAATGAAATACCAGCCTGGATAAGTATGTAATGTGAGTACCAGTGGATGTGAACAAATCACATGTTAGAAACAACAGTGGCAGAAAGTTTTTGTTTTTAAACTATGCTGTCCTTCTCAAGCTTTTAAGATGCCTGGTCATTTGAAAACTATCCTACTCTGATAATGCCAACAACTGTGCAGGTATACTTCTATCCACACCTGTTTACTATAGAGGATAAAGCAGTGTTGTGAAAATTGCAGACTATAGGTGGAAGACAGCTAGATAGGCATTTATGGTGCTGATTCTTGGAGAGGTCATTTAATGCTCTGGGGTTATGTCGTCTGTGCTTACTCTAACTAGCTAGCTATCATAGCCATCAAGCACCCACAGAGGCAGCTGGCACACCCAAAAATTAGATGCATAATTAATTTTCATTTATAGTCTTACTAAAACGTTTTGTTCTAAATTTAGGCTGACCTGATGGTGACCCCCGCGAGCATCATGGGAGACTAATGTCAGGGGTATTGTAAACCAGTGCTACTCAAAGTGTGGGTACCTGCAGTACGTGGGGGTGAAGGAAACAATAGTATAAACAATATCGAGTATTGTCCAGGTGGGAAAATAACAGGAAGTCATTGGGGTTGATTACCCCAGGGCAAGTTAACCCGGAGGGACTGTGACGCAATCGGGAGTATCCCAGTGTGGGAGACAAAAGAGAGGCCCCCCCGATGGCTACAAAGCCATACAAGTGTTTATTTAGGCATCAAAACTGGATGGGATGTAAAATATGAAGCCTCTTTGCGTTTGTGGGACGATTTCCTCGCCGTGAGGAGCGCGGACCAAGTTGGCCTGGCGGACATCAACTCTCTGGTGCAGGAGATAAGTGAGCGGAAGCAGCATACACACGCATGCGCATAGCGAACTCTATAAATGTACACGGTCCGTCCACCTATCGGCGATTCAGTAAAACCTGATCAGCCGCTTGTGTGGGAGCGATCGCTCGTGCCAAACGAAAAGGCCTGTAAAATAAGAAAAATGCTTTAATTTTTATTATATTCATTATGTTTTTCCGTATAAATTAATATTAATACGAATTTTCAAATAATATTTTCTCGGATCGTAAACAAATAGTAATAATATGGCAGAAATATGGTAACGGTCCTTGGAACATTGGAAAAAATCACCTGCCTGGCCCCACATCATGTGGTTTGAGAAGCGCCCTCGAAACAATGCAATGCTTGCTGCTGGTTTGTAGATACAGGAAACAGGTGGCTGTCCATTCATTCTCTCAGTGACAACCTGGAGGCAGACCAGTATGTGGACCAGCCTGGCGCCTGACATAGCCCATCCCTGTTGTTTCCAGAATGCCACCGTCTTCACTTTCTCCTCGGCTGGAGTTTTCTCAAACAGTTTGCTCGACAGAGGCGCGCCGTTCACTTTCGCCATCTTCCTGATGACCGCCTCGGCTCTCTCGTCGTTTCCCCGACTGCTCAGCCACCGAGGAGATTCGGGAACAATCCTGGAGCGGAATAAGCGAAGTGGCCCGCAGGGAGAGCAGTACTATTTCAGTCCGGGCCTGACTGATGCCCTGCCAAAAAGCGCTGAGAGAGAGGGGGAGGGGAACGAAGGACACACACAGTACGCACATATGTCGCTTCAGGGACCAGACCACACGAGTCTCCCTATAGTTATGTCCACTACAGTTTACCAAAATGAAACAAAGCTCCATGCTTAATTTCTTCAAGAAACCCCGGCTTGATATCCAGTCGGACACAAGGCCTACAGGTGAGGAGGATGTTTCATCCTCTCGATCAACAAGTGCGACTCCTCTGGCACAGCCGGCTGCGGCGCCCGTGGAGCATGCTGCAGAGACTGAATCGGAGGACACCAAAATGCCAGTTGAGATGTTACAGACCTTCCGGTGATAGATGAACCTGCTACCAGCCCAAACTGCATACTTTCCCAGCCACGCAAGCAGTCAGTGGAAAGAGGACCTTTTATGCTGAATGGTGTGACCGGTTCACTTCGCTAGAGTATAGCATCCTGTTTTTAGCCAGTCCTGCTGCCACTTTAACTCTGACATCAAGGAGGACAGATTCAGCAAAGCAGGGCTGAGAGACTGGGGTCATCTTGGTAAGTTTTGTATGAAACATTAAGCCAGTAAAGTCCATGATGTTGTTGTGCGTCACCTCAGGATAGTCCTCAGTAGCGCTGTGGCTGCACGTGGAAGTCGAGACAGTTCGTCGTAGGAGAGACCCAGCTGATGGTGATGACGGTCCACCAGGAAGGCAGGGCAGCGCATCCAAAGGTGTTCGGATGACTCTTCCGCGCAGAACCGGCAGATGTCGGTCTCGGCTTTGCCTGTGAGGCACAGCCAGCGTCGGGGAGTTTTGATGCCCGGACCGAAACCTGATGAGGTCCGTCACTTCTGATTTCTCCTCGCTGAGATTCGGCGTCCTTGTCTGCAGTGATTGCAGTCGGCCGATGATCGCCTGGCGTGTGGGCGCATCTACACCCTTTTCGACTTGTGTTGCGGCTGAGCCCAACCTCGCCTGTTTATCTGCCATGTCGTTCCCCATCAGGTTGCAATGACCGGGTACCCAGACTATGTGTGCCTCCTTGGTTGTTAGTAGTTGGGAGATGGCCGATTGCAGCGCCAGCACGGAAGAATCTGGTTGTAGCAGATTGCCAACTGCTTCGACTAATGATTTGCAATCACAGACGATAGTCGCGGAATGCCAGTCATCTTGATTCTCTAACCATTCGAGGGCGGTTTGTAGTGCCACCTTTTCGGACAGGTAGGAACTGCTGTGCGCACCTGTTGGGGCATGCCATTGGTGGATGAGGTCCGTCCCCTGTAGGACCACTAAGCCAGCTCAGCCGGTCCTGACACCTTCCATAGTGGATCCATCAGTGTAGAGTTGAATGTCGATTTCGCCGGCATCTTTGATGGTCTGGACAGCTCTTGCAAGCTGTATGGAGGTTGGCATCGAGTTGTCAGCCGGTGTCAGCAAAATGGGCGCTGGAGGTGGACGATCCCACGGTGGGAGGAGGGGTAGCGTGACTATGGAGTCTTGCAGGAGGTTGAGTTCCGTCAGGCCAGGATACACTTGACATCGCGCGTTGCCATCCATCTCCTTGGGTCTGTCACGGCGAGGTGAAACCAAGAGTCAGCTTTCAGAAGGAACAGGGTCCTAAAACGAGTGGCTAGGGGAGTGAGGTTGGCTTCTTGTAGGACAAACTCTGCCGGGGTTGATCGAAGGTGGCCAGTGATGGCGCGTGCGGCGTTTAGTTGCGCACTCTCCAGCTTGTTCAAGTTGGTTTTGGAAATCCAGGGTGCAGCGTATTCGGCGAGGCTGCGCTGGGTAGCAATGTACACCGTGCGTAGATCCGCTTGCCGCCATCCCCAAGTTGTGCTCCCGAGGGCGCGGAGGAGGTTTGTTCTACTTGACATCGCTTGGCAGGTCGTCTTGACGTGTTCATTGAAGGACAACTGTCTATCGTAGCGCACGCCAAGAAAATTTGGAGCTGGTGAGCCTTTAGTGGTGATGTTCGGCTGCCAACGTTCCTCATTGGATGCAAGCCTGAAGATGACACCTCACATTTTGAGGGTGACGTGCGCATCACTCCAGGAAACCACTTTATCCACTTCTGTCTGCAGTTTGTGATTGACATCTTCCTTGTTCTGGGCACTGCACGCTATCGCCAAGTCGTCGGCATATGCGCTGACAAGGGTCGGTTCCTCGAAGCGACTTAAGAGGTCGTTTATGTAGATGACAAATAGGAGAGGTGGTAGACCTGTGAAGTTGCGCGGTCTGCTCTCAGAGGAGGTTATGCGAACTCTGGCAATGCGATTCGCCGGCCACTCGGACACCCATCTCAGGAAGCGCTGCGGTACACCAAACCGCATCATCTTACGCAGTAGCCCCGTTCTCCAAACGCAGTCGTAAGCTTTGCTGAAATCGAAGAGGGCGATCCCTGTCCCGAGTCTCTGTGACGATTGAAAGCCGTCGGCAATGTGTTGTGACAACCGGAGACATTGGTCCGCAGTGCTGCGCCCCTTACGGAAACCAGCTTGCCACGGGCTCAGCGACGAATGCTCTTCTAGCCACCATGAGAGACGGTTTACAATCATCCGCTCTAGCACTTTCCCGATGGTAGATGTGAGTTCGATGGGGCGATAGCTTTCTATTGCTTGTGGATCTTTCCCTTTCTTCAGAAATGGGACAATCTTCCTGGTTAAATAAAAGGTTGTGTGGCTGATTGTCAGTGTGTCCAGCTCGTAGCTAGACGGTCGGCAAGGTCGCTTGTGAACCGAAGGGTTGTGAGTTCGATCTTCGGTGTGTTCGTGCTGCTGATAAGAGCCAAAAAGCTTGAAACAACTGTACAGCATTCCCTCTGAACGCTGACATTCTCTTAACTTTTCAGTTCCCAAAACTCAGTCCTAAAAAGACATTTATGTGTATGATTCGCGGTTTGTGGAAGATGTTGATGGTCTTCTCTCTTTTATTCTACTTATATATTCTTCTCTCCAGAATTTCGAACTTAACCCTGTTTTGCTCTTCCACATACTTGTTTTTGCATATATATAAATAATTAATTAAATCTTTCCCTAAATGCATCCTTCCGGGTTAAATAAAAAGGTGTCTGGTTGATGATTTTGTTATCGTTTCCAGCTCGTAGCCTGAGGGGTAACAAGTTCGCTTGTCAACTTGATAGTTGAGGGTTCGATCCCCGGGAGACGCTAATGGCCTTCTCTTTCTTATTCTGCTTATATATTTTTCTCTCCAGAGTTTAGAACCTAACCCTGTGTCGCTCTTCTTCTAGATGCATCTTTTTTTGCATTTTATTAATTAATTCAATCATTGCCGGTAAAATAAAAAGGTGTCTGCTTGATAGTTTGTTATCGTGTCTGTCTTGTAGACTGATGGGTAGCAAGTTCGCTTCTGATCCGGAGAGTTGACTGTTCGATCCCCGGTAGATGTTGATGTTTTTCTCTTTTTTAATTCTACTTATATATTTTTCTCTCCTGAGTTTAGAACCTAACCATGTGTCGCTCTTCTTCTGCATGCTTGTTCCTGCATTTAATCAGTTCATTCTTTTCCTAAAGACATCCTTCCTGGTTAAATAAAAAGGTATCTGTTTGGTAGTTAGTTAACGTGTCTGGCTCGTAGCCCGACGGGTAGCAAGTTCGCTTCTGAAACGGAGTGTTGAAGGTTCGATCCCCGTAGGAAGCTGATGGTTATCCCTTTTTTATTCTACTTATATATTTTTCTCTCCTGAGTTTAGAACCGAACCATGTGTCGCTCTTCTTCTGCATACTTGTTCCTGCATTTAATCAGTTCATTCTTTCCCTAAAGACATCCTTCCTGGTTAAATAAAAAGGTATCTGTTTGGTAGTTAGTTAACGTGTCTGGCTCGTAGCCCGACGGGTAGCAAGTTCGCTTCTGAAACGGAGTGTTGAAGGTTCGATCCCCGTCGGAAGCTGATGGTTATCCCTTTTTTAATTCTACTTATATATTCTACTCTCCTGAGTTTAGAACCTAACCATGTGTCGCTCTTTTGCCTTATTTTTTCCCTTTTTCCTGTTTTTTGTTCTTTGATTTTTTTTTTCCTTAGCTTTTTTTGCTTAATTATTCTGAATTTTTGCATACTTTCTTCTCCTTTTTTTTTTTGCTCTTTTCTTTTGCATACTTGTTCCTGCATTTAATCAGTTCATTCTTTTCCTAAAGACATCCTTCCTGGTTAAATAAAAAGGTATCTGTTTGGTAGTTAGTTAACGTGTCTGGCTCGTAGCCCGACGGGTAGCAAGTTCGCTTCTGAACGGAGTGTTGACGGTTCGATACCCGTCGGATGCTGATGGTTATCTCTTTTTTATTCTACTTATATATTTTTCTCTCCTGAGTTTAGAACCGAACCATGTGTCGCTCTTCTTCTGCATACTTGTTCCTGCATTTAATGAGTTCATTCTTTCCCTAAAGACATCCTTCCTGGTTAAATAAAAAGGTATCTGTTTGGTAGTTAGTTAACGTGTCTGGCTCGTAGCCCGACGGGTAGCAAGTTCGCTTCTGAAACGGAGTGTTGAAGGTTCGATCCCCGTCGGATGCTGATGGTTATCTCTTTTTTATTCTACTTATATATTTTTCTCTCCTGAGTTTAGAACCGAACCATGTGTCGCTCTTCTTCTGCATGCTTGTTCCTGCATTTAATCAGTTCATTCTTTCCCTAAAGACATCCTTCCTGGTTAAATAAAAAGGTATCTGTTTGGTAGTTAGTTAACGTGTCTGGCTCGTAGCCCGACGGGTAGCAAGTTCGCTTCTGAAACGGAGTGTTGAAGGTTCGATCCCCGTCGGATGCTGATGGTTATCCCTTTTTTAATTCTACTTATATATTTTTCTCTCCTGAGTTTAGAACCGAACCATGTGTCGCTCTTCTTCTGCATGCTTGTTCCTGCATTTAATCAGTTCATTCTTTCCCTAAAGACATCCTTCCTGGTTAAATAAAAAGGTATCTGTTTGGTAGTTAGTTAACGTGTCTGGCTCGTAGCCCGACGGGTAGCAAGTTCGCTTCTGAAACGGAGTGTTGAAGGTTCGATCCCCGTCGGAAGCTGATGGTTATCCCTTTTTTAATTCTACTTATATATTCTACTCTCCTGAGTTTAGAACATAACCATGTGTCGCTCTTCTTCTGCATACTTGTTCCTGCATTTAATCAGTTCATTCTTTCCCTAAAGACATCCTTCCTGGTTAAATAAAAAGGTATCTGTTTGGTAGTTAGTTAACGTGTCTGGCTCGTAGCCCGACGGGTAGCAAGTTCGCTTCTGAAACGGAGTGTTGAAGGTTCGATCCCCGTCGGATGCTGATGGTTATCCCTTTTTTAATTCTACTTATATATTTTTCTCTCCTGAGTTTAGAACCGAACCATGTGTCGCTCTTCTTCTGCATGCTTGTTCCTGCATTTAATCAGTTCATTCTTTCCCTAAAGACATCCTTCCTGGTTAAATAAAAAGGTATCTGTTTGGTAGTTAGTTAACGTGTCTGGCTCGTAGCCCGACGGGTAGCAAGTTCGCTTCTGAAACGGAGTGTGTGTAAGGTTCGATACCCGTTGGATGCTGATGGTTATCTCTTTTTTAATTCTACTTATATATTCTACTCTCCTGAGTTTAGAACCGAACCATGTGTCGCTCTTCTTCTGCATGCTTGTTCCTGCATTTAATCAGTTCATTCTTTTCCTAAAGACATCCTTCCTGGTTAAATAAAAAGGTATCTGTTTGGTAGTTAGTTAACGTGTCTGGCTCGTAGCCCGACGGGTAGCATGTTCGCTTCTGAAACGGAGTGTTGAAGGTTCGATCCCCGTTGGATGCTGATGGTTATCCCTTTTTTATTCTACTTATATATTTTTCTCTCCTGAGTTTAGAACCGAACCATGTGTCGCTCTTCTTCTGCATACTTGTTCCTGCATTTAATGAGTTCATTCTTTCCCTAAAGACATCCTTCCTGGTTAAATAAAAAGGTATCTGTTTGGTAGTTAGTTAACGTGTCTGGCTCGTAGCCGACGGGTAGCAAGTTCGCTTCTGAAGCGGAGTGTTGAAGGTTCGATCCCCGTTGGATGCTGATGGTTATCCCTTTTTAATTCTACTTATATTTTTTCTCTCCTGAGTTTAGAACCTAACCATGTGTCGCTCTTCTTCTGCATACTTGTTCCTGCATTTAATGAGTTCATTTCTTTCCTAAAGACATCCTTCCTGGTTAAATAAAAAGGTATCTGTTTGGTAGTTAGTTAACGTGTCTGGCTCGTAGCCCGACGGGTAGCAAGTTCGCTTCTCAGCCGTAGGGTTGACGGTTCGATACCCGTTGGATGCTGATGGTTATCCCTTTTTTTATTCTACTTATATATTCTACTCTCCTGAGTTTAGAACCTAACCATGTGTCGCTCTTCTTCTGCATACTTGTTCCTGCATTTAATCAGTTCATTCTTTCCCTAAAGACATCCTTCCTGGTTAAATAAAAAGGTATCTGTTTGGTAGTTAGTTAACGTGTCTGGCTCGTAGCCCGACGGGTAGCATGTACGCTTCTGAAACGGAGTGTTGAAGGTTCGATCCCCGTCGGATGCTGATGGTTATCTCTTTTTTTAAATTCTACTTATATATTTTTCTCTCCTGAGTTTAGAACCTAACCATGTGTCGCTCTTCTTCTGCATCCTTGTTCCTGCATTTAATGAATTCATTCTTTCCCTAAAGACATCCTTCCTGGTTAAATAAAAAGGTATCTGTTTGATATTTAGTTAACGTGTCTCGCTCGTAGCCGACGGGTAGCGAGTTCGCTTCTGAAGCGGAGTGTTGAAGGTTCGATCCCGTTGGATGCTGATGGTTATCTCTTTTTTTATTCTACTTATATATTTTTCTCTCCTGATTTTAGGACCTAATCTTGTGTCGCTCTTCTTCTGCATACTTGTTCCTGCATTTAATGAATTCATTCTTTCCCTAAAGACATCCTTCCTGGTTAAATAAAAAGGTATCTGTTTGATATTTAGTTAACGTGTCTGGCTCGTAGCTCGACGGGTAGCGAGTTCGCTTCTGAAGCGGAGTGTTGAAGGTTCGATCCCCGTTGGATGCAGATGTACGATTCTCAGCCGGAGGTTTGACGTTTCGATCCCCGTTGGGTATGGAGTTGCGTGCTGCTACTGTTGTTGTTGTTGAGCGAGTCGGATTTCTGAACAAGGCTCTGTCAATGGCATGGCATCCGGTAAAGACAAGTGGTCTGTTTTCTGTCGTTATTGAGATGTTCGTCGAGCCCACAAGCGGCCCGGTCCACCCGACACCGGTAGCCTAGAGGACCTGTGAGGTCTCTCTGACTTCGGCTGCTGCTATTGAAACAGCATTCCTTCTGGTGGCTGACCTTTCACGTGACTGTTTCAGTTCCCAAGATTCAGTCATGCTTTGCGGTGTGTGGACGATATTGATGGTTTTCTCTTCTTTAGTATGTATGGCGGACGTTAAACGCAAACCTAGTTACTTAACAACGAATCTGAATCGAAAGCCCACCTAGTAACCTGAATGAACCTTTTTTTTTACCTATTTCCTAAAAACTTTATTGATCTATAAAATAGATAACTGTGTGTAAAATTAGGCTCATCTTTCATCCGATCTTTTATACTTGTATGACTACGAGAAAAGCCGGCCACCCAACTTCTTCCTTAAAGTAGCAGGAGAGGTCCAATTTTTCCAGGATTAATTCTCAAGAGTTTACTCTCTCTATGTCCCTATGAGCTGAAAGGAAAAAGCAGTTTTAATTGACAATGGATTATCTACGCGGTTTTCCTTCACGGGTCCTCGAATAACCTTTGATCTGACAGTTATACATTCAATGAAAGACCAAGACTCAGAACATTTTCTTTTTATTTTTTGTGGTGTTGTGCATATATATATACATGTAAAGTTTGTGTGTGTGTCTATCTCCAAAGAAAGGGAGTGGGAGAGTCCGAAACCTCTAGTGGAGCAGCTCCATGTAGGGCTGAAATGGGGTGTTAAAGGCTGACATTGAGTCATTGAGGTCCCTAGTGTTGCAGGTCGAAAGTCGATCAGGTTAAGGACGACCAAGTGTCCCATGTGTGAAGCAGCAAAAGCTTCAGTTGGAGCAAAACTCCTTTAGAGTGACTGCTTCCCCAGCCAAAATCCTCTTAGAAAAAATACCTTGGCACCTCAGGTCCGAAAATTGGTGAAATGTCAGTGGATCTTTCATCAGGTTCACTTTTACAGTATAGAGAACATGCAAAACAAGAAAGAAAAAAACCTTTATCAAAATAATTTAATGTCAAATAATAAATGAGGATTTTACCAAATGTCTTACCTTCAGATTTAGCCCCATCTCTGTAGTTCAGATCGTTGTTGCAGCTTCATTGCATCACATTTCAAAACAAGTTCATAAGTTAAACAACACGCACTCTCTCATCCTAAAACAAATGTAAGGACTCTACAATACCACTACAATTACTGGTAGTAATGATGATAATTAAAAATAAAAATTTCAGTTTCATCTTAAACAATATTTTACTAAGCCGATATTAATATAATTTAATTTCCTTTAGGTTTTAACATTTTCAGTTTAATTCATTATACTTAATTTCTTCTGTTTACATTGTACATCACAATAATAAAATTCTGCATTCTAAATTCCCTCTCAGTTCAGTTTCATTAGTTAAATGCAGTTAATTATTCATATAAGTCAAAGATTCCAAGATGTTAAGACCACCTACACATTTTACAATTAGCCTTGCATGTACATCATCTTGTATCTGTATACGATTAGTAAATCTGTGTAGAATAACAGATAACAATAGAAATTCTAGTGAGTTTTTCAGCTACAGTGTCTGTAGATGACAAATTATTGCGTAAACCCCCCACAATCAGATTCAGCTGCAGTATTATTATTTTATTTTTTACATGTGCGTACTATGAATTACTCTGCATAATATACAAAACCACATCAGCCTTTGAGCTACAACAGATTTGGGGTACATAGATTTTGAATTATTCTGTTTAGTATAGAAAAATAGGTGGACTAAGTGCTTAGAATCAGAGTATTACAAAAAAAAAAGCTCTTTTTAAAAAGCTGGCCAACTTACATACACCATACACTCATTTTGCTAACAGAACTCCTCCAAAAAATACTCACTAAACTTACCAGAACAGATTCTTAAGATAGCATCACTGATTTTCAACATTCTTAACCCTCTGTATACCACCTGGGAATCATTTGTAGCTAACTATCCTTCAGATTTTTAGTACTTAACACAGGTTGATTCATAGAAGTATGGTAAAAATCATTTTTTCATCAATATAGCAACCTACTGTAATGACAAATATACATCACTCCAACTTCATGTTTAGCATTACTCATGTGTTAACAGAATATATAGCCCATTCAACACAAATACTAAGTAGTGCATCTAGGCTGAGCACCCTAGTCGGTATAAATAAGGCAAAAAGTGATGTAGCTTCAGATTTACAGAACTATGATACAGCTTCACAACAATTCCAGAGGAGTCCACTTAAAGCATTAAAGAAATGTACACCTCTGGTACGACATCTCCACATGTTGTACCAATGTACAGAGTTTCTCCCAATTAACGACAATGTTAAGGGCCATTGCTCAACTCACTTTTCAAATACTATTCAATAGTTAATTATGATACCTTCAACAATCAAGTGTCATATCAGTAAATATGGAAATAGTTTTAAGTTATGTTACTCTTAATTCCAAAATTCTCTCTTTTTGTTTCTTCCATTACCATCAATACCTTCTATGCTGGTAAAGTTGAATTAAGATTTATGCTATAATCAGTAAAATTACCTTAACTTTAACATCTTCAATTTTAATCAAATAGTATTTAAAAAATACACTGGTTTGTATGTAGAGACTTGATGTAAGTAAATAGATACCAGCTGCTTGAGATGCCATTCAAGTCACATTATATGCACATCATTTCAAGCTATAAGAAAACTATAGGCCAGATGAAGACTCAGTCTACATGCAAACAACCATGCCACAAACAAGAGGTTCATAAGAACTTAAGATGGGTAATGGAATGTTGGAGAAGCTGCAGGATCTCCAAAGTACTGGGTATTATGCTGTCAACTGTGAAAGGGTCACTGACTGACTGTCCAGTTCAAGGAAACCTTAGGACAACCAGGATGCACAAAGCCAACAGGATACATACAACAAACCTTAAAATCAGCTGCAAATGTGGCATACCAAGTGTAGATGTCCATTGGTGTCGTCAAATGTTATGTTCACAGCAACAGAAAATCAGTGAGATGCAAACAAACCAATTCTCTAAATTACGTTAGGCGTCTACTGCAATGAGCAATGCAAGTACAATGCTTTCCTGATTTTTGAGAAAAATTACCTTTATCTTGTTCTGCTGAGAACAGGTTTTCACAATTCTTAGACAGTGGTCATGTCACCAGTTCAAACCAAACAAAATAAAGTGGTTGGTGATATTGTAGGTGTGTGATTTTTGAGGGAAATGTTTTTAGGCTGATACATTGAGAGAGAAAGCTAATGTCATCTGTCCACAGAGAGCAGTATTTTTTTTATGGAAGATGGTGCCAAATACAAATGGACCACTATTAAAGCTAAAAGGGTAAAAAAATATTTCTGAACATTGTAGCAAATTTTCCATTTTACAGTAAAACTCCAACAATTCCCTACAGTGTTTGAATTCAAATTTATTTGGAAATCATCTGTAATAAGAAAGGAGCAACATAATTTAAATACCAGCTTTAGTCTAATTTATTTAACATAGTAAACTGATTAATAAGACTGATGCATATTAATTGTGTTCCTTTTCAGCTCATGAAAATTATCCCAAATGGAAGTTGTGGTTTCTTTTTCTTCTTTTAACAATAATTGTCTACAGCTGTAGAAATAGGTGACGAGGTTGTGCAGTGCCATTGGTTCCTGCCGACAATCAATGCCATTCCTTTATACCAGAGGTGGGGAACCTTTTTCCTATCAAGGGCCATTTGAATATGTATAACATCATTTGCGGGCCATACAAATTATCAACCGGCTTTTTCTGGTCGAACATTTAACTTACCCTAATGCAGTCGCTGGAACTGCTTCTCTTCTGTGTGATGTCAGCTGGTTGTGATTTTATTAGAAATACAACCAACCAGAAAATGGAAATAAGAATCTTACCCATTTCTTTACTCCACAGCATGATACCCAATTCCTACAAATAACAATTAGTAAGGAATTAATTTTTAAAACAAGAGAGTAAAAAAAAAAAAGCAGCAATAAAAAGTTGAATATTATAAACTCAAAAAGTTCTGGCAAATTTTTTTTTTAAAATTTGGGTGGAAAGGAGACAAAGATCATTGTAACAGGAGAACTTGACTTGCAGAACTAATACTGAGAAGTGTGAAGATTTAGGGGTTTCTTCACATTTTTTAAGGGTTGCTCTCTTTTTCTTCTTTTGCTTCCAAGCTACAAAACTGTTGACAACATGAATTCAAAATTCTATGAAAGCATCTGTGACCCTCTTGGCTGGTTGTGCTTAACAGTTAAGCGAATTAAGATCTATTTAGGCAGAATCATTGTTAGTTATTTGATACCTTTAAATGTACCCAGCCTCTGTTTCCAGTGGTGGAATTCAGCCAGTTTTCACCATTTCATGCGAACATGTTCTTGGAATGTCATGAGTTCCGTGAACCAGTTGTTAGCCCTTAACTTATTTTAATCATCAAAATATAAGGCATGAATCCAATTATTCTTGCTACATATCGCACGATTTATCTTGGTTTAAGAAATATCTACAGTAACTTTGTACAGCTGCAGAAAATAGATAAAACATCCCTTATTAGTAAGTGAAATGTTCTATAATTATGCACAGCCACTTGCGGACCTTAGTGGGAGGGCATGTGGGCTCAACCCCCCATGTGTCCATAAGGGGAGGGGTCAGCCCCCCATTAGTCTTTGAATATGAAATGAAAAAATCAAATCTTGGCAACAACATCAACGGTCGGCTGCTTTCTAGGGGCCATTTCATCAAATGAGTTTATCCTCTGTTAATTATATTTTGCATTGGTTTGCTGCAGAAAATCTGTTAGTTTATCCGATACCTTTGAGCACATTGGACTTTTAAAGCCCTTAGAGCTAAAACAGTTGAATTAGTATTTTAAAACATACAGCATTTTTTTTAATTTTCAAAAATACGAAGCTTTATTATTTTAAAAGTTAGTATTTTTTATGCTGAACAATGGAGAAAATTAGTTTTGAGCTTGTAATTTGCCATTGTATCTGCAGATTGAGCAGTTCTTGCGTGATAACCGTGATAAACCTGTAGAAATTATTAATTCTTATAATTTCAAGACTTTAAATGTTAAAAAGTATTGTGTTATATAATTATGAAATAATTACGTGAACTGGTGAACACTACCAGTTACACTTACAAATGTTTTCATTACCCGCATTATAGTACTAGGCCATTAATAATAATTATTTAGTTATTCATTTTTGCATATTTAATTTGTAATTCCTACTTCAATTACAAGAGGTATCTAAAATAATATTTGTTAGATATGGTTGTAGATGTTTTTATGCTACTATCATCTGATTATGAAAATTATTCTCGTAAATACCAATGAAGAAAAACACTATTTTACATTGTGCAGTGAAAATATTGTAGCAATCCCAGTACATAGTGAAGCAACATTTTACATTTCAGACTTCAGCCCTTAAAATGAAGTGGCAACAAATTATACTAGAGTTCATGCAAAAAATCCCAAGAAATAAAAGTTCAAAGGAAGAGACCACTGAGGACGTAACAGTAACACAGCCATCTGTGATGAATGATACTGATGAAACTTCTACTTTTTATACTGTGCCACCTACAGATGAGGCAGATGCCACATCATCTCTTCCAGACTCCTAGAGTATGAAGCAATATGAGGAGCTCCAAAAACAAATATGGATTGATTGATTGTTCGTAGCAAGAAACTTGGATATGATCACTGTGCCAAATTTGATTCCTTAAACATAGCAAGTCAAATGAAAAAATGATCAGGAAAAATTAAATTGAAGGAGTCAGATGAGGAAGAGAATAGCTAGAATGTCAACTAAGCAATTCTATGTCATTGAATACTGCATGATGAAAATGTAATGTAGCTAAACTTTGCATGTATAAAAAACAAATTCTCAGAAAAAGATAAGAAGAAATGATCATACAATATATTGATTCAAACTCACAAAAATGCATTTTGCTAAATAAGGTAACCTTCCAAAAATAACCACAAAAATCATCAGGTAGATGGCATATGGCGCTGGTGTTAATACTGTGCATTGTCAGAGAGTTAGGAAAAGGGACATAACTCATTATAATTTTAACTTTTTTTTTGGTATATTTTTACAAATTCTGCTTCCTGAAAAGACATTAACCATAACAAAATAAGTTGTTACAAATCTGTTTTTCTATATTAAAAGTCGAAAAAATCTAAATTCTACAACAAATTTTTAAGACAGAGCTTGTGAGATTATTGTAGCATTCAGACAAATGTTGTTAAGAATATCATCAAAAATTAAATTGTTCACATCAGCTATGTTGCTTAAATTAATGTTAAAAATATTTAAAGGTTGCAGCAGTTACAAGACTAAACAATGACTTCCTCACATGAAAAGCTAACATTTTGAGATACATCAATGTGGAAGTAGACTTTGAAGAAAATTATTTTTAACTGGACATGCTTATGGCTTAAATCAGTATTTCTCAAAGCGAGCCATTACTAGGTCATGCAAAGCAATCAGACCATAGGAAAGGTGAGGAAAACACCAATTTTTCAGTATCAGACGTACAATTTCCTTTTAGTATTGTAAATATTAGCACATTTTCAAACTAATTGACAGTTACACAGTAGTTCTTTGGCTGCTTGCTGATGAGTTACTGTAATGCTGTTGTGGTAAGGGTAAACTCCCTGGACCTTTAATCAACCATGGTACATATTCATAATGTATATCAACGTTTGGCACGAGAAGTTTGAAGAGGATGACATAAGACAAAAAAAAATTTTTGAGAACCTGGGTTTATATAAAAGGCAGCTGATACCAACCAAGATATAAGAGCAATGGCGTTAATGCATAAAAAGATATGTTCTTAAAATATTTTAGATTACTATAATGCTTATCTGTTTAGTCAGATACCTTTGCTATTTATCCTATTCTTCAACATGGGAAATAAATTCCATTAATAAACATTATCTTTAACAAATTAGCAAAATATTTCGGTTTATGGCATTAATTATTAGGGAAAGCAAAAAAACAATTACAAGTGCATCACTTGCTGTGATTATTAGTTTTACCATTAGAAATAATATATTTAATACAGGTTTAAAAAACTGAGGAATTTCACAATAAAACGATTCATAGCACCATTTTTTTCATGTTAAGTGTAAAAACAAAGGATTAGGAAAAATTAAATGGAAGGAGTCAGATGAGGAAGAGAATAGCTAGAATGTCATTGAATATGCTTGATAGCCAAACTTTGCATGTATCAACACAAATTCTCAGAAAAAGATAAGAAGAAATGCTCATACATTATATCGTTTTAAAAACACAAAAACTGCAGTTTGCTAAATAAGGTAACCTTCCAAAAGTAACCACAAAAAGCATAAGGTAGTGGGCATTAGTACATGGCATGTAGCGCTGGTGTAATACTGTGTGCATTGTTAGCGAGTTAGTCGAAGGGAAATAACTCATTGTAATTTTAACTTTTTTTTGGTATATTTTTACAAATTCTGCTTCCTGAAAAGACATTAACCATAACAAAATAAGTGTTACAAATCTGTTTTCTATATTAAAAGTCGAAAAAATCTAAATTCTACAACAAATTTTTAAGACAGAGCTTGTGAGATTATTTTTAGGACCTAATCTTGTGTCGCTCTTCTTCTGCCTTACTTTTCCCTGCATTTAATGATCATTCTTTCCCTAAAGACATCCTTCCTGGTTGTTAAATTAAAAAGGTATCTGTTTGGGTAGTACGCTTATACGTCGTCTGGGCTCGTTTAGCCGAACCGTGTCGTGCAAGCAAGTTTCCGCTTCTGAAAAGGAGTCTTGTTGAAGGTTCGATCCGTCGGATGTGATGGTTATCTCTTTTTTATTCTACTTATATATTTTTCTCTCCTGAGTTTAGAACCGAACCATGTGTCGCTCTTCTGCATCCTGCATTTAATCAGCTTCC